>APFE030796323.1:19700-65180 GCA_000404065.3 Pinus taeda | reverse complement strand
GATAATTTAAAAGTAAAACTATTTAAAATTATAAGGAGAAAAGTTTATAAACAATGTTCGAACCAAATTTAAAATCAAATTTACCAAAAATAATGTTATTTGATTTGATTTTAGCTTCAAGAGTTAGCTCAATCAGTCAAGTCGGGGCCTCGCCAGATGGGAGGTCACAGGGTCAATTCTTGTAAGCTCTTGGGGTCAGGTCTGTTGATGGCCGAAAGCTTTGATCCCCGCAAATCAACGTAAGTTGTGGCCACCCAGTGACCAAGGGTGGTCTTGAACCACACAAAAAAAATTATAATAAATAAATAAATAATGTTATTTGATTTAATGAAAAAAATTCAAACAAATACTAAACATTATGAATTCATCTAAAATATCTAGAGCGAATTTCTTTCTATCACCTTTATCACCATTATTCTTGCTGCCTCTATATTCCTAAAGACTAATATCATTTTGTCTATTAGTATCATCTTGTAAATTTTAAAAAATCAAGCACAAAATTTGTCAAATCTATTTTACTATAGACAAATAAAAAAAAAATCAAGCTTGTAAATTTTAAAAAATCAAGTACAAAATTTGTCAAATGTATTTTACTATAGACAACTAAAACAAAAAAATCAAGCACAAAATTTTTCACATATATTTTATTATAGACAAATAAAAGAAAGGACTATTTGAATCAAAATTATAATTGAAAAGGTTAATTATTTGTTTGAATTTGATTTTAGGTTAGTTTGGTTTTAATTTTGGATTTGATTCAATTGTGTTGAGGTTAGCTTAGTTTTAATTTTGGTTAGAAAAATGAGTTTTATGTTAGATGGGAGAATAATTTTGGATGCTAGTAGCATTGTTTTAATCCTTACAATTTTTATTCTCAATTTCTTTCTATAAAATTTGAATTAATGACATGATAAGACTTAAGTCCAATGAAAATCAATTATTCTACACTGAAATATGTAATTTAGTTATTTAATATAACTTTACAATAGAAAATAGTGTAATTTAAATTATTATTTTTATTTGCTAAATTTCTATGCATAAAGTGTTTCAAGATTATTGGGAGTTATGAATCCATTTATGTATAGAGAAATGCATTTCAAACAATTAAAAATAAAGGTCTAATAAGAAACAACAAAAGATAATAATTATAAAAAATTGTATCACTTAATTTTGACTCAAAAAGGGCAAAAATATAGAACAATTAAACTTCACACAAATAATTGAATGAATGTCAACTTCAATGATGGTTGTTCAAATATTAGTGTGGGGTGTATATGTATGACATAAACATATAGGTGAAGTTGTAATACTTTGGAAATATGAAGCACTATATTGACTTCTTGCCTTTTCATGTTATCTATTAGATATCTTGTCATTCTTATCCAATACACAAGAGCCAATATAAAGAAACTAATACTAATATGACTATTTAATAAACTAATACTAGTTATCTCAATATAATTCAATTGAGAAGTAATAAGCCAATAATCAACTTACTTTATAGTAATTATATTTTCTATATGACACAGACTTCCAAGTTTTACAGTGAGTAATAATATAAAATTCCCTTGCAAATATAGGCCATTTACCCATCTTGAATACAAATCTAAGATCATTTTTCTTATATATACTCTTGTATGAATTTTATGTTTAAGTATGAATGAATGTTATGCTATTGGTTGCATGACAAGTTTTGGCTACTTGTGTTTATAAGATAAATGGCTAGTTTTGATTCATATAAGGATGTATGGATGAATATGATCATTTCATGGGATTATTGGCCTCATGCTAATATGTTGTTGCAGGAATTGTTCACCCATGATAGTGTTGGGATTGCACTAGTGAAAAGGTAGATCAGTGAAGTTAATTGTCCATGTGGATTGTTTGTCATTTTGTGATGTTTGAATGTTAAGGGCTAAGTAAGCCTTGCCATGCGCTATTGTATACTTGTTGATAACCCTCAAAGTTGGATCCTTTTTACTTGAACATGAGTATATGCAAGTGAGGTTGAGATCTTGTTCATATATTGTTTCAACTCATGAGGTGGGTAGAGTTAAGGAAGGTATAATTCCTGTTGTTGAAGAGTTTTTTTGATCTCTATGTTCATAAGAATAATTTCTCTTAGATGTGGTCATGTTTTGTGAATTCCTTTGAGGGAATGTTCATCAAATCATTCGTAGATTTTTCTCTAGAGTACATGGGCCTTGATGCATTATCATTGGTGCTCGAAAGAGTTGAGAAAGCCAAAAAAATTATTGAAGGGAAACAGCCTTGGAACTCTGAATAACACTGATAAATGGCTAAAAATTTAAGTTCATAACCCACAGTTCAGGGGCTGGGAGGTCGGATAGAGAGGTGGAACCACAACGAGCCTCTACCTGACTCAGATCGGACTGATTGTGCAATCACTGAGAGTCGAGATGTAGGCAAGTCGAGGAGTCAGACAGTCAGGGGTTGAGATTGACCTCAGTCTAGTTTATTATCATGCCAAGGAGGAGGATCGGCCTCGAATGAGTCGTAGGTCATGGGTTGGACCCGAAAATGGAAAGGATAAAGGGCATTGGTGAGTAGGGTCGACTTTTGACTAGCCTTTGAGTCAACTTCCATGTGGCCTGTCCATGATGGCTATGCCTCCAATCATTGCCACAAGAGCCACTGAGTGGTTTCCAGGTAGAGGGTAAGGTTATGTGAACGAGTTGGTGAGGCTTATTCTTTAAGAAGATATAACTCTCAATATGTATGTTAGATTTAGGAAAGGTTTATATCATTGGAATTGCCTCAACAAGATGATCGTAGTGATGGTGTTAAATTAAACTTTTAAGAATGTCATATAAGGTCAATTTTGAGGTCTCGTTCCCATAACGACACCTTGGGAGCTGGATCTTCATGGTGACTACCTCCTAATAACACTGGATGGTCTATGGGTTTAGAGGGAGGGGGCTATCACACAACTACCATGAGCATTGATCGTTTGAAATGTGTGAAAACTTGGTAATGATTTGGCAACAAACAATAAGATAGGCTCTTGATTTTGGAAATGAGAACTTGGTGACTATATATGAACAAACGATAGATTGCATTCTTTATTTTAAAAATGACAAAGGCTCAGTAAATCTATAACTATGCTAAACCTTATTTTGTTTTCATACAAGTCACCGAATTTTATAAGGTGAATTGATTATCGTAAGTATTATTTATCATGGAGAGTTGACCCACTTTATTATATATGTTGAAGGTAGGTTATAGTGTAATTGATTGCAAGTTAAACCAACTTGAATTTAATTAGTTATTAATTTTTTGAAAATGAATTTTAAAGTTAGACTTGATTGCAAATCAAAGTGACTTGAATTCAATTAGTTATTAAACTTTTGAAAAGGAAACTTAAAGTTTATTAAAGTAGTTTAAAATTTAGATATTAAATTGAATATTTTAGAAATTAAAATTTGAAATTTGAGAAATAACTGTGTACCATCAAAATTTTATATATGACAAGCTAATATAATTTGAATTAAAGCCAAGTATTCTAACCATTAATTATGTGTACTATCAAATTTTTATATAAAACAATATGATATCCACTTATTTATATATTTCTTTTTTTTAATTAATATTACATTCTTTCTCCTTTTAACATATATATATATAATATATATATATATATATATATATATATATATATATATATATATATATAATATATATATATATATATATATTAAAACACATAATTATTAATTTATAAACTTTTATTTCAAAATAGATTAATAATAAAACATAAAAATAATTCTAGCATTTCTGTCGAATAAATTAAACTATCTTATATTTCGAACTGTCAGAGTTGGTTCTCTATGGAGGGACGCAAAGGAGGGAGCTCCACTCCCTCCTATAAGCAGGTAGCGGCTAGCAGAGGCAAAAAACCAGTTGAGGAGGACAAAGATCCTTCTGATGATGTAAGGCAAAGAAATAAGGAAGAGGAGCATAATGGCTCTAAAACTAGGGAAAGCAACAACACTAAAGACAACGAGGAAGAAGACAAGGAACAAAATATAAAAGGAAAAGCACAAAAGGGACCATGCAAGCCCAAAACCTCAATCACACCCAGAGTAGTGTTGAATGACCCTGCGTTGTAGGCGCATAGGGACCACATGCAGACGTATGCAATCATTTGTAAATTCATGGGCTTACGGCCCACTGAAAAAGCTTTACAAATGTGGATCAAATACAACTGGAAACCAAAAGGTAGCATAGAACTTCATCTGGGGTCAAAAGGATTCTTTACTGTAGTCTTTGCAAATATTGAAGACAAGGACAGAGTGTTTGAAGGAGGGCCCTACTTTTACGCAACTGCAGGCCTGTATATGTGACCATGGGTGATGAATTTTGTCCCAAAACGCGAAACTTTCACGTCAGTTCCAGTTTGGGTAAGACTCTACTCGTTACCTTTGGATTATTGGCAACTGGAATCCTTATCTGCCATAGGTAATAAGCTAGGGTGTTTTGTCAAAGCCTCTGAGGCCACCAAAAAAGGAAAATACACATCCTTTGCAAGGATATGTGTGGAGATGGACCTCTCTGGAGCTTTGTCGGATGAGGTAATATTGGAAGTTTTGGATGAAGAAAGGGTACAAAAAGTGGATTATGAACACATCCCTTTCAGATGTTGTAAATTCCATGAGCATGGGCACCTATTCAGAGATTTCCCTCTCAGTAAAACAGAAAACGTAAGTAAGACTAACACCACGAAAGATACAGAAAGCTTTCATAAGGTGGTCCAGAAAGAAAAAGGGAGCAAATAGGGACCGAAACTACCTCATACAGAGAAGCATCAGACCAATCAAAATAGGTTTCAAGCCCTAGTAGAGGAAGAAGTGACGATACAAGCAGATCAGGTCCAGGGAGGCAGTCCAATGGAGGAAGAGAGAGAAGACAACGTGGAGCAAACACAAAACAGAAATAAACAGAAAGAAGACATGATGAGTGACACAAAACTAGAAATGGACCAGGATATGGCCCAGAGTAATATGGAGATGGAGGATCACGAACTACAAGAAATTCTGGAGAAAGAGATTCTAGATCTAGAAGGTTTCTTGACACAAAGAACCAAAGAGGGAGTGGATTCGTTACCTCAAGAGGAGCTCCATAGAGTGTAGTAGCTATTCATCTGGAAAACTTAGAACAAACGATCAGAAAAGAAAAGAAAAAATGAAAAATAGGGTAACGAAGGAGTGAAAGCTATGAAAGCCACACCAGGATTAGCACCAAGAATCCCAGGAAAGAAAAGGGGCTGGAAAAAACAGAACGAACTGTTGATGGAATGTGGGAAGCTAATGATAGATTCAGGTAAGATGAAGAACCTATCCAGCTACCCCTTTACAAATATTTGATAATGAAGTTCACTTCTTGGAATATAAGAGATCCAAGTAGTAAAAGAAAACAAACAAATTTGTTCAGAAACTTTTGAGTAGTCCATCCAAACCAACTCACAAATTTGTTCAGAAACTTTTGAGTAGTCCATCCAACTCAACTCACAAATTTTTTCAGAAAATGGTTGAAATTTTGGCATGATTTTTTAAAATTTTTGGGAATTTTTGAGTAGTCTATCCAACTCACAAATTTGTTCAGAGAATTTTTGAGTCTATCTAACTCAAAAAATTTTCAAATATGTTTAGAAAATACAATTTATTCAAAAAATAGTTGAAATAATTTTGGTGTGATTTTTGGGAATTTTGGGTTATGGTTTACACGCAAACATCTCAAAATTTTTGGGAATTTTGATTTAAAGCAGGCAAACTTGTCAAAGAGTTATTTAGGCTGCCAAACCTATTTTTATGCTTAGAAAACAATTTAAGCACGCTTATGACCCAAATTTTTGAAAAAAAAAAAAACCTTTCAAAAAGAAGTCCCCGAAAAATAACTTTCCAGGCTATCTTCAAGTGAAGATCTACGATACTTTAATTCTTCGATAAGGTTGCAATTTCCACCACCAGTCAACAACATGAGCAGTTTACAATTTTCAATTTTAATCATGGGGTGTCAATTTTAATTCTAGGATTCCAAGTTGCTACCTTCTAAATTTGGGAATGAATCAGGTCACAATTTTCAATTTTAAATCTGGAATTTCGATTTTAATCTTGGTGTGTCAATTTTATGTCTAGGATTCCAAGTTGCAACCTTCTAAATTTGGAAATGATTAAAATGGAAAGAGCTTCAGCGTTGGTCATTGAATATGTAAAGCTGGATAATAATAACCGAACAGACAAAGCAATGATCTGACCACTGAGAGATGAAGTTAATTTTCATGATGAAATATTTTATTTAAATAAAAACTGCTTACCGATTAGATACTCTATATGAAAATTGAGAAACAATTTTAGATGAATAAAACATTAGAATCCAAAATAGAAGTAGATCCAAAGTCAGAAATCTAAAACTTCCTATAACAATGTTCTAATATTGTGCTGATTAAATATTTTAAATGAAAATTGGTTACTGGTCACATTGTAAATCACAATTATTTTTAACTATTCATTACAGGTTAATTTACTTCATTTTTACAATTACTTGTCATTTTTTTGTAACCTGTTTCATTTTAGATATTTTTAAGTTAATTATTTGAGTTAGTTAGGTTGGTATCATTGTTCGTTTTATTCAATGAGATTTTTTCACAGAAGATAATCTCTACGAGATAATTTCTACAACACAATAGTACACCTTTAGATATTATACAACAATGAAAACAAATATGGTTACTCGCATTACATTCATGTGGAGAATGACATAGTGACAGATCGCTCAATCTTCTTTTTTAATTTTAGGTTTCTATTTCTGTTTTATTGGGTTTATCTGCTAATATTTTTGACAAGGTATTTTGATCAAATTATAAATGATGTATAGATGATGAGAATGTTGTTAGATCTATTTTCAGTCTTATTTTGACTATAAAAACTTTTTGATATTAAACATATTTTATAAACACTTGTTTTAATTGGGAGATTTATTGTGAAATATGTAAGTCATATTGTAGTATATTATGAAAAATGTACTAGTACATTATATAAACCATGTTTTTTACTTCTAAAAAAATAATGTAGTAATGAAGAATAACAATTCTATTATATTTGCAAGAATAAAGAAAATTATATGGCCTATTAAAAAATGCATCTTGTCAATATGAGTAATAGGTTAGGGCTAACTTTATGATCAAGGGTCTATTAAAAAATGCATCTTATCAATAAGAGTAATGCCTTAGGGCCAACCTTATGATCAAGGGTATTATTTACAAGAGGGTTGGGGGCAAATCTTATGATCAACGATGCTATTTACACTAGGTTGAGGACCTTTCTTTAAAGAGACATTTACTGAGCTCTTGTACAAAGTTAAACAATACTAGCCTTGCTTTAAATTTACATGGATTACCAAAGATGCTTTCAAGATTTGGAGACTTATATGATATTTTCATAATAAATCATTTCTACAACACAATAATATCATAGTTGGGTACAATGTAATTATGAAAAATGTAAGGTTTCAATATCACAATTGGTTTGAACATTTGCTAGTAAGAAGGACATAGACTCGTATGAATTGGGAAAAAAAAATATTATTTATCAATAACCAAAAAGATCTAGTGGAATAGTAGGTGCATAGCATAATTGTAGCATCCTTGGCGCGGAGCTGGGTAACCCCACTCTAATAGTATTGCATAACTCATTAATTGATCTGAAATTATTTTTGGAATTGTATATGTATATTTCTGCTAGCCTTTTAAATTGGACATGAAGAAAATTCTGTCTTGTTATGGGCTCTCCATGCTCCTCCCAACCATAGACAATATGATTCATAAGCTCAACCGTAGATCACCCCTGCACTGGGACAAAAACTCCATGCAATAGTTGTAAAACAAATAACAAAACCATGGTCATGATACCAACCATAGAAACCTCAGTCCCTAGCTATAGGTTCACACCCCCCTGACGCCCATCTTTCAGGTTGACTTACGGTTGGCCATAATGGTCTCATCTTGTAGCTCCAAGAGCTTTCTATTGTCTAGTGTCCAAGTTCCAAATAGCCAAACTGAATAATCTCACAATCAATACCAGAATCCAATGAGGACTCACTGACATTAGGGAAATTTTGAGGTCTAAAATGAGCCTCCTAAGGAAATTACAAAATAATAGTGGAAATAATAAAATAGATTAGATTACATTATCAAATTTTAGAGGTAAAAAAAGAAAAAACTATTTTTTCAACTCATATTTTTAACTTATCTCCCTATGGGTTTACTTAAATTTTGAGCGGGAACACTTGTTGGATGTAAAATTTGATTCCTCATCAAGGAGTAGCCATGTTGCATACTTTTGATGGACCATAGTACATGAAAAATTAGAAATAAATGAAAAACATTATTGCAATCATGTTTTTCCATGTATTTCTCATCTTTCGTGTAATAGGGTACATTACAAGTATGCAACATGGGTATTTTCTGGATGAGGAATTAAATTTTGCATCCAATGAGTATTCTTGCTCAAAATTTAAATAAAACTTTTACGGAGATAAGTTGAAAATATAAGTTGAAAAAGTAGTTTATTATTTTATTATTTTTTAATCATTTTATTTTTTATCCCAAAAACGGTGAATCATCCCCTATGGTTCACATCATCATCTTGAATCCTATTGGTTCTTCTAAAGTTTATTTTGGTGTACATTTTTCTTAAGAGGTCCATTTTAGACCTCGAAAGTTCTCTAACATTATCATCAAACTGAGTCCACAACAAAACTCCATGGCCATTAAGCCATAATCAGAGCTAGCAAGCTCTCGAAGCCAGCAAGGCTCACACAAAAACCAGGAGCATCCATTTGGTATGGACTGAATAACCACACCCCTAACTAATTTTAGTGTCCATTCCTCAAGATTCACTGACAAATCAATCACCAACACTTAATGAAAAATCAACTAAATGAATGAATGTTTTTTCCAAGAAACATTCCTTTAATAAATGCATGCTCCCCTTTGGCCATGTGGCACTCTAAAACCACATGGGCCCTAGAGTGCACTTTTCATGACTAAGAAAAACACCCAACTATTGTTTTTGTATCTAGAGTTGCGCCCCCATACTATTTTCGTGGAGTGGGCTTTGCAATTAGTCTTATTTTATTAATATTAGAGAATATGTACAATTTTACAGAGTTTACATCTTGGCATTCTTTACCACTTAGTAAAAACTGGCATAAAAATATTTGGGCAACTAGCCCCAAAATTTATCTAATGTCACTATATGGGCATGTAGGCCACATGATATATTTTCGGCTCACTAGCCTAATAATAAAAAAGTATCTGACTCACCAGTATAATAGTTAAAAGCACATGTATTTACATCAACACAACAGGTAAGGGTATTATAATAATACTTTGGGTGTAATCTTATGATCAAGAATATCATCTAATGAGGGAGGGGGCCAACCAACCCCTTCAAGTGTCCAACCCCTGAGAGAATTTTTTTTCACTAACCTAGAGCCTTAGTTGCACACATGACAAGGAACGCATGTGACTAGGACCCTCTAGTCACTCCTATAGCAATACATTCATGTGACCATGGCCTTTTTTATGCAATTTAGTGCCACTAACCCTAGATTTTGTACCACTTTTTCAGGGCCAAGACTCAGGCCACTACCCAGAACTTCATGAAACTTCCAAAAATGATAAATAACATCAAAACAAGGTTACTAATGCAAACAAATGAACAATTGCTTGATTTGATCCCTACTAGCCAAGATAGACATTTCGTTAAACATATCATAAACATGTAATCTACAGGTCACAAGAACATATCTGAGCATTGGGGTCTCAAAATTATTTGAGAATCATAAAAAATGACTGATATCTCCTCACAATAGTTGCATTTTTATCTATTAGGTCATTTATTCATTAAAATTTCATTTATTAACCAAAACAAAATGAGATCCATACATCATATTTACTATGAAACATGCTTATAACCAACAAATAACCAGAGATATATTAATGAGGAAACAACCATTAAAGCCACAATGCCAATCACATTTACACATAAAATACCAAAGGAAAATGAGCTCTTATTAACATATGCAAATCTAACCAAGTCAGGGACTTCCACGTACCACCCAGTCATAGACTAGGCTGAACCAAATCTCTCTTTCAGCCAATCACCCCCATGCCATAGTCAAAGCATGAATGTGGGATCTCATGAAACAAATCAAACAAAATGAAACTAGGGCTTCCAGAGGGAAACCACCTCAACCCTCAACCACTAATTCCACCTCACGGTCTGATATCACTAAGAATAACTAGATTGGTCTCTACCCAAGATGTCCAGGGCTCAAGAGTGTTTGTTTCAACCAAGGATTCTAAGAATAGTAACTCAACACACAATTGATATCGGGCTCTAGAGCGTTTGTCCAATTAGGGCTTCCAGGAATAGTAACTCAACCCATCAAGGGCTCCATAGCGTTTGTCCAACCAAGACTTCCAGGACTAGTAAATCAACCCAAGTTGTTACAGGGATTTCAAAGCATTTGTCCAACCAAAGCTTCAAGAGCTAGTAACTCAACACACAACCTTAAAGAACATGAGAACCAACCATAAAAAAAAAAGGAAAGAAACCCATAACACCATGGATATCTAGAAAATGGGAAGTTTAGGCAAAACCACTGTCAATCGAGTCAATCCTTCATGCCAATGAAATATCATAACCAATAAACAACATGCATGTGCCATACATGCCAAAACTAGCAAGGAAATCATGCATGCAATTCAGTACCTACAAGCAAAATCCGTTATAGTTGTTGATCTTGATGTCCTTTCGTGCTTTCATGTTCTTCTTTTTCCTTATTGCTCCAAATCCCAAGTATGCCACACTCCTCCAAGAGTGCTCCATGAAAAATCTAAGTGTCCAAGAGTATGAGAGAGAGAATAAAATGATAGCTCCAAAACTAAACTAACAAAAATCTACACACTAATCCTCATAAGCATTTTTATTAATGTGGCCTCTATTTTCTTCAATTTCCATTATTTTTCCTTCATTTTCCTCCTCACATGCAACTTGTGACCTTTCACCTTCCCTTTTTCCTATTTTCCATTATTTTTATAAATAAAATGCCAATTAATGCCACTGTCTTTTCCATTGCCTTTGTCAATTACCATAGCCATAAATTAATCACAAGTGATCCCCATCACTATGTTTTTTTTCCCAACATTCAGATTGGAATATATATCTCATGACCTTGGTTATTATTTTGCATTTATTGACTTTATTACATGG
Source organism: Pinus taeda (assembly GCA_000404065.3). Lineage (NCBI taxonomy): Eukaryota > Viridiplantae > Streptophyta > Pinopsida > Pinales > Pinaceae > Pinus > Pinus taeda. The sequence continues at coordinate 53,883 of APFE030796323.1, read as the reverse complement.
ATATTTGACCAGGGATGTTACATGTTATTTACATACACATAATCGAAAACATCCTATTAGCAACACCGTAAGAGGTAGGTTTTCAACCAATTGGAAGATTAGACAACCTTTAACAAGGGTTCTTGAAGTAAATCTGGTGTGCACATTTATGAGTTGTTGGAGCTATAATTTTTCCCGAAGATAAGTTGGTAGGGTTTACAGAATCAGTTTCTAAGGAAAGACAACAAAAAATATAATATTTTTGACAAACAAAATAATATAAGGAATGTTTGAGAACCACAACAACAAAAAAATTATTGGAAAACCCCAAAAAGAACTAGGAAAAAGGAACAAAGTATTTGGAAAACCCAACAAAGTACTATCAATGCACTAGCTACATTTATGAGCTTAATGAATGATACATTGTGCCCTTCTATAGATTCATTTGTTATTGTCCGTTTGGATGATATATCAGTATACAACGCTACCTAGGAGGAGCACATCACATATTTGACATAGGTGATCGAGACATTAAATAAGCACTAACTGCTAGTAAAGGTCAAGAAAAGTGAGTTTGCATAATAGTCTTTGGTGTATATGGGGTATGTGATGGATAGAGGAAAGCTAAATATAGATCATGCCAAGATGAAGACCATTAGGAAATCACCAATCCCTACTAATGTTTATGAGGTTGGGAATTGTAAGGACCAATCCCATAGTGTAGGGACCAACCCCATATATATTTTTTTTGTTTTTTATTTTTAAATACTAATTATACAACCATAAGAAAATAGCATTGGGAACTCAAAAATTATTAATGATTATATAAAACTTTCATGAATTTCATTTCATTGAACATATAATCTAATTTACATATTATTAACTAAACCATAATGAAGTCATACAAAAGAATATTATAACAACATAGGTACTGTTCACTAGGAGGCAAGATTCAAACTTGACTTGCCGCTAATTGCCCTCCTTTGTTGTCATTCGCCTCCAAGTGTGAATTTCGACATGCTTAATCTGAATGAAATGACCCACCGGTTGACCTCCCAGCCTACTCCTTAGATACTTTCCTTCCCTGCAGACCCCTGAGCTACAATGGGGTTGTATAATGGAAGAATGTAATAGCTGGTAGAGGAGAGCACTCTTTGGATCAAGAGTCCCCTCTGTAAAGTCTTCTACCTCACCAAAGTCACTATAGTTCGTAGTCACTTTTCTAACATAGTTTCATCCATCTAACAATAAGGTAAAGAAAAAGTCCTCATAGGTGACACTTGGCATTTCATGCATAATTAATTATTTTTTATAATTCAATAGTTTGCTTATTCACCTACCTATGTGTCACTCTTTCATCAAGGGTCCCCAAACTTATTTAAATTTTAATTTAAAACTAATATTTTTCCTCACCTATACTTTCCCCTCGTAGCCACTAAATGCTTGAAGGGCAAGTGGCGTGGCACCCTTGGAACTTCAAGGGAATTTCTTGAAGGGCACGACCAACTTGGCACCCTTGGAACTTCAAGGGAAGTTCTTGAAGGGCATGACCAAACTTGGAACCTTTGGAATCATTAAAAATAAATAAATTAATAAATATAATTAAGATATGAAAACCAGGTAAATTCACATCAAGGGTAAATGATGTTAGTAATTGAGGTAATTAAATCTCGAATAAACCTTGGGTTAAGAAGATCATAGGAAGAAATAAAATATTTTACCTTAAAAACTCTACCCTTCCCATGTTGGAAAATATTAGATAAATAATGTAATTTAATTAGATAAAAATGGGAAAGAGGGACATAAATGTAAGGATAAATATTAATCCTAAAATAGCTAAACCTAATTAAGAGAAGAAGATGGTGAATTAAAATAAAATTTAGAAATTAAATTTTAGAGAAATTTAGAAAACCTCCATGTGGCAACAACCAACATAAGAATATCTATCTAAGAGATAACTTGAGTTAAATTAGGGAGTAGATAGGGGATCAAATCTTGACTTATCAATTGACTTTAGTAATGAACACAAATTAAGGAGTAAAAAAGGGGATCAAAAGACAACTACGAGAAGAAATAGGAATCTTGTTGAGGTGAGGAAAAATATTAATTTTAAATTTAAATTTAAATAAGTTTGGAGATCCTTGATGAGAGAGTGACACATGGGTGGGTGAATAAGAAAACTATTGATTTATAAAAAATAAATAATTATGCATGAAATGCCAAGTGTCACCTATAAGGACTCCTATAAAAGAAGGGGCAGGTCATGTGAGAAGGGACTTTTTCTTTACCCTATTGTTGGATGGATGAGACTATGTCAGAGTAGTGACTACGAGCTATACTGAGTTTGGTGAGGTAGAGGACTTTAGAGAGGGGACTCTTGAGCCAAAGAGTGCTATCCTCTACCAAGTATTACATTCCTCCATTGTACAACCCCATTGCAACTCAGGGGTCCGCGGGGAAGGAGAGTACCCAAGGAGTAGGCTGGGAGGTCAACTGGTGGGTCATTTCGTTCAGATTAAGCACGTTGACATTCACACTTGGAGGCGAATGACAACAAAGGAGGGAAATTAGCGGCAAGTTAAGTTTGAATCTTGCCTCCTAGTGAAAAGTACCTATGTTGTTATTATATTCTTTTGTATGACTTCATTATGGTTTAGTTAATAATATGTAAATCAGATTATATGTTCAATGAAATGAAATTCATGAAAGTTTTATATAATCATTAATAATTTTTTAGTTAACAGATATGTATCATATGGTTTGATAGATGTGTATCCTAAAAAAGATTTGCCCTGGATTTTTGGTAAGAACCATCTCTATAAAACTGTAAAGTCATTCTCGCCCATATGGAGTGACGTTAAGGCAAGGCCAAGACCAAGCCTGTGATTTAATGATTAATGTTAATAATACTGAACATATTCGTATATAAAGCCCTCGCTTTGAGTATGCTGGTAGAGTGTAATGAAAACTTATGAGTCACGATTCTTGTGACAATTCTGTTTCAAATAATACTAATGAAATTCAATTATGTTTAAAGATACTTTTAAAAAAATGGAATCTATAACTGAGATAGCATATACTTAAAAAAAATTACCTTCGCAAAAAGATAATGTAAGGATTTTAAACGATTTCATATGCTTACCATGGATAGAAGGTGCAGGGGCAGGTGCAGACTTGACAGGTGGAGGTGGAGGTGGAGGTGGAGGTGGAGGGTTGGGAGGAGGTGGAGTGTTGGAAGGAGGTGTAGGTGGAGGTGGAATTCAGATTGCTCCATGAAAATTAATAAAGAAAATATATACAAAGAAAATGAAAGGCTGAAAGCAAAGTTGCAAGCTTCTAAAACAACCATTGAGGAACTCCAGAATGATGTTTCATCACTGGACAGACCAACGGAAGAACTAGCCATGGAAATGGAAACACTAAAGAGACAAATCGCAAAGGAGTCTAAACAGGGACAAGTATTTTCAAGGGAAATTTCCTCTCTCAAAGTAGAGCGAGATAACATGAAACTAGAAGCCAAACAACTCAAGGGTTTAGGACAAGGAAATGAAAAGCTTAAAGATGCAAATAAAGCATCAAATAAGATGGATAATGCAAGAGATAGACTATGAGAAACAGGTTAATATAAATCTCATTTTGCAACTATAGAATACACAAGAATCAAATTCCATCTTCTTCTAGAAGTTCAAGATTTAGAAGTGTTATTACAGAAGAAAAGTAAAGAGATTGAGGAGATCTCTAGCAAATCTTATGATGTTTCAAAATCTAGTGAATATAATAAAGGAAGGCAATTTGAGGATATTGAAATGGAGTGGCTACAAACACTATCATATTCGAAGAAAAAAATAAGAGAGATTACTAACAAAATTATCCACAGTAATAGTGGAAGAATTTTAATATTCCTGCGAGGCGACATGGAGACTTTCGAGACAGATTTTTAAGAGGCTGAAAAATAAAGTAGAAGATTGATTTGTAACTTAAAAAATGAAATATATACAAGAAACCAAAAGAATAGTTGAGCTTGAATATGGTATGCATAATTCATCCAAGACAATCCATCATGTCAAAACAAGTGAAGATAACCTAGAAGCCCAAAAACAAAATGTCAAAAACCTTACTCTTGACTTGAAAGAGGATGAAAGGTTGGACTACAACCACCCATTCAATGAAAATGCTACATGTGATATACAGGCTTTGCAGGATCAGGTTTTGCAACTTGATGAAGCACAGGTTGAATTTGAAAACATGAACAAGAAATTAGAGGAGGAAATTAGGATATATAAGCTTGACATTGCAGACTTAGAATCTCAACTTGCAATGGTTGATGAGGAAGCCCAGGAACTTATGGAAACTAACCAACATATGAAAGCAAAAATTTAAACTTTGGAGGCAGAAAACCTTGAGTTGCAAAACTGCCATTATGCAAGCCAAGAAGCTGGCAAGCTAGCATGGGAAGAGACTAGGGACCTAATGGAAGAAATGTCACTATACTCAGGAAATATTGAATTTGAAAATGGAATAAGATAAATATTAGATAAGAAAACTTATGAAGTAGAGTGTGATCATAGAAACATTGGTATCACACTACTACATCTACAAGTGCAAAATGATCAACTTCTTAAGAGAATTTCTGAGCTTGAGACAACTAAATCATGATGAATAAAAAAGTGGATCTAAATAAACAACAAAAGAAAGAAGAGAGGAATTGATGAGAATGGAGAGGAATCTTGCATAAAACCTTGAATTAGATGAAAATAATATTGAACTCTCTAGAGAGGTTGAAGACTACAAAAAAGCATGGGACTATTTGGTAAAAGAGCTGGATCAATTAGAGCATGATTTTGAAGCACTAAAATAGGAGCATGAGAAGTGTTCATCAAAAAAATCGGAGGAACAACTGCAAAAAGAATTACAAAATCTCATAGATGAGAATGCAACTTCTTTTTCAACCATACATATCCTAGAGAGTAAGGTTGAACAATTACAGCAGGAGATAGATATAAAGACAACAAAGTTTGCAATAGATTTGGATGCATTGTTGCAATCTAAAAGGGAATAGGAACAAAGGGCCAAAAGGGAAGAAGAAGCACTAAGAATGATTCGATGGAATAATTCTACTACAAAAGAATGACTTCGAGAAGAATTTAAGAGGCTTTCTCAACATATTGTCATCAACATTTGATGCTAATGAGAAACTAGTAACACAAGCACTTAAAGAAGCTTTTGCATTTCACTATAGAAAACCAATTTGCAAGAATCACTGAGAAAGGATGAAGAAGAGATTGCATCTATAAAAAATAAATATCAGGACAATCTCCAAGAACTTATGAACTAGTTAGGTCTCTCAAAGAAAAAGAGTGAAGCATTGTGATCCAGGGATCTTTCGCTTATAGATGTATGAAAAGAATCACATGTAAGAATTGAAGCTTAACACAGAAATTTAATGTGCACACATAAAAGAAGAGGAAACAGATAGACGCACGAAAAATAATACAACAAGACTAGATAATGGAGTTCTTCCAACTCAGACTATGTCTCCGGGCCCTGCTCGATCAATGGGGAGGCCTTCATATATTAAATGGTATGAAAATAAGAGAATTACAATCATCGGTTGCATAAAGAGAGGCTTATACCTCCATTCTGGAAAATTTCTGTGAAATGGAGACCTCAGATGGAGAAATGGATAGCACCAATGCGTCTGTGGCGTTGAGAGGGGCTAAAAACATATAAAACTTGTCCAAATCAGACAAAATGCACTATCAACCACCTGAAAGCTCTCCTGCCTTGAACAACGCATTGAAAATCCTCTCTCCTGTATTTTTTCCAATCATCAGGCTTTTATATGTTTCATTTAGGACCAGGTCGCTTAACAATCGGAGGTTTGTTTTGTTGGAATAGAAACCGTTCAGGTGGAAGGGTCGGCAGGCACAACAAACCCTTAAAAATAGTCTTTTTTTCAGCTCAATTGATAAACACAAAAACATTGAAAAACCTGAAAGGATGGACCTCAAAATATATCAAATCAAACCTATAAATCCATTGGGTTTGATCCTTATCTCTGATCACTATCTCTTACGTCATTGACCCTATCTATCGGGAATCTCCGATCGCTGATCCACCGATTAGATCTAGACCGTTGATCTATTCCTTGATCAGATGGTCTAGATTGCATCGCATGTTGCTATCGCATTGTTCAATGGCCCTGTTGCAGCGAATCGTCGATCACCAATCACCGATTTTCCGATCCACCGATTTAATCCTGGCCGTTGATCTGTTTCCTGATATGACGGCTGAGATTGCCTGTCGCTGATTAGTAGATCGCAATCGCAATGACCCGAAGGTCCTAGTCTTATGCCTTGTGTTTTGCCGACTCAATCCGCTGATGTCGATATTGGCGATCGCTACATCCCAAGTCTAAAGACCCCAATATCATCAATTTTCCTACCTTCCTCTGACCTGATAGATAGGCGATCGTTGATCGGGGTCGTTAAGTCTGCCCTTTGCATGGTTTCCAATGTGATTTCTTTTTTAAAGGTTGAAAACCCATTTTTAGGAGAAAATGCCTCATTTTCGAAAGGAACAAGGCAATCTTCTTTCTGCCATAACTTCATCATCTAGACTCGGATGGGAGTGTCGTTCACACCATTGGAATCAGGGTGACAAGCACTTCGATCCGATGTAAAGATACTTGCCTTTTGCCACTTTGAATTTTGAGTTTTTCCATGCCATTGTATATGAATATCCACTTAAATCAATCCTCCCCATTGAGGAGCTTTTGGACCGCCAAAAGCTTTCATTAGTCAATTGGCAAGTGAGGGAATTATTCCCTCACCTTTTCCTTCTCCAGCCATTTGGCCTTGTTGGGGTGCATTCCCTTGAAACCAACTCAAAGGTATTCCTCATCTTCTCACCGTGAAGTCCTCGTCCTTCTGTCAAGGATGATGTCTTTAGCTAACTCATCGAGATATTCTAGAGAAGAATCATCAACTATAGGAACTGTGCCCATCTCATCGGTGTCCATGATCAATGGAGGTTCATACAGCTTTAGGTTCTCTACATTCACTACTGAGTACATTAGCATATATATCGGCAAATCAAGACGAAAGGCATTGTTTCCAATCTTCTCCAATATCGTGAATGAACCATACCAGTGTTGGAAATAATACTGAGAGGGGGGGTGAATCAGTATTATCAAGTTAATTATTCCTTTTTAAAAAATGAATGATATACGCTACTTAAGTTAATTAAAACAGCGTATATACGCAATTATGCAGAAGGAAAACCGTGCATACAAAGCAAACTTTTAAGTTACTTTATCTTTCTGCTGATGATTGTTAATCTGTGATTCATAATCAAATAACCAGTAGCCAGAAACAGTAAAACATAGCAGAAAGACAATCACACACAAGAACACAAGATATAAGGTGGAAACCTAATGTGGGTGAAAACCACCTGCTGCAATTCGTCTCTATCTTCCTTTTTAAAATTAGAAACTTCTTTTACAATGTACTAGTGCAATCCTTTACCAGTACACAGGCTGCAACCTGCAGAGAGCTACAACCCTCTCTCGCTCTCCAGCTTCTACTGGAAGGGAACTACAACCCCCTTTAGCTCTTGTACTAGCCAAGATACTAGTACGTAGGTGCTGGCCTATAGAAGGCTACAACCTTCTTTTTCTTCCAGGGACCACCTTTCATAAATTTTAAAACTGGATCCATGAACATCAATCAATCATCAAGAATTTCTCCATCAACCAATCTCCCTTCCATCAATTAGATCTGAATCAAGTAAATACTTCTCTGACAACTATACCCAAAACACAGTACCAGAAACCACACACCAAAATCTAAACCCAGAACACAGCAGCACTAAACAGAAGCAATTAGATCACAAATTAAAATATATACGTTATTTCATTAACCTGCAATGTGCGTGCATGTGCTTCTGTGTTTGTAACAACCTGCGTATACGTTGTTTTACTTCACTGAACCAGTGTGTATATGCGCCTCCGCTTCACTGAACCTGCGTACAGATCTATAAAGATAATCCGCTCTTTCAGATATTTAGAATGCTAATTAACCCAGATTATCAGTGTTATAGATCAAGCAAGCGCCACATATAACTGACCAAAATCATACAAAGATAATATCATTCAAACTTAAAGATTATGACCCATTAATAGAAATTATCCTTCTCTTTGCGCTAAGGTTCCTCCATTCAGATCTAGATCTGCACCATAACCCAATTACCAGTATTCTAGATCTACCACTTTATCAGATATTCAATAATAATTTAGATAATCCTTTGCCACATGATCTCCTTCCTCTTTTATAGTCTTAGGATTTCCACAATACCACGGTCCAAAACCATAATAAACCAATACCATGAACCCAATACTAGGGATCAACACAATTGACGAGACGTCATGGTCCAAAACCATAGGTTCAAATCCCAAGGACTAACTACCACGGTCCAAAAGCAAGTTCTCCAACATATATGCGCCTTTGTTACGTCTAACCCACGTGTATACACGCCTTAGTCTAGATAAAGCTGCGTATATGCCTTTTCCTTCATTCTAAAAGCCTAAACTGAGATCTGTTACCAAAGAGAGTTGTCATCAAGGACAACACCAGTGCCATAGCATCAAACCTATGCCATAATGCCAACAATCTCCCCCTTTGGACTTGATGGCAACACCAAGATCCTCAAGATCATTCTCCCCCTTTTTCATCAAGGGCAAAGGGTTGTGCTCCCCCTGAGTACATGCTGAAATCTCTGTTCTGCTGTGTTGTCCATGCTCCCCCTGACTGTAGGCAAAATCTGCAAAAGTTGTTCTTCAAGAAGAACCATGACATATACATCATAAAATACCTTCCTATCACGAAAAAGACTCAATACATACATCCATCACCCAACCAAGTGGGGATACATCAGAAAATTATATATGACAACAAAGTATAATACATCTTCATCCCAGGCATAGTGGGGAAACCAAAAATAGGCCGTTACATGACCTTGACACCATAAAAGAGATACATGACATTGAGATGAAATATATAGAGCAAGACTTATGAAAGTCACCAGTAATTGATAGCAGCAGTATTTGTCAATCCCCATTCAGATCATGAACCATGATTTCCTTCTGTTTCTCCCTCTGCAATTGTTCCACCAACAACAGCTATGAACTAGAACCACAAGCTTCTAAGACAATGCCAACAATGCATTATTAGAAGTTTATCTGCTCCCCCTGAACCTGTGTCGGATGGTTTATATCAGAATATCTTCAACCAGAGCCTGTCCTTACAGATATCCATCAAACCTCCATATACGCGAATTTTTCTGCAAAAACGACATATGTACGCGAGTTTCCTGAAGTGGATCCGCGTACACCCATTTTCCTCTTAAACTAACAAGATTTAACAGCAAGATGATGCCTCAACTACTCCCAGTTTCTGTCTGAGGTATTCAAAATTTTCCCTGGGCAGTGGTTTGGTGAGAATATCAGCAACTTGTTCCTTAGAAGGAACATACTCCAATTGACCTTTTGTTCCAACACTTGTTCCCGGAGAAAGTGATACTTGATCGGTATGTGCTTGGTCTTTGAATGCATGACTGCGTTCTTTGAAATGTTGATTGCACTTGTATTATCACATAAGATGGAGATAGGTGGTGTACAAGTGATCTAAAAATCCTGCAAGGTTTGCATCATCCAAAGGAGTTGAGTGCACCAAGATGCAGCTGCCACATATTCCACTCCAGCTGTAGATAAAGAAATCGAACTTCGTTTCTGGCTGAACCAAGATACTAATCTGGAACCCATAAAGAATGCACCACCACCTGTGCTCTTTCTTTCATCCAGGCTTCCAGCGCAATCTGCATATGTATAAGCATGAAGAGTGAGATCTGTATCTCTAGGATACCATAAGCCATAGTTTTGAGTTCCTTGAAGATACTTGAAAATTCTCTTTACTACCTGAAGATGAGTTTCCTTAGGATTTGCTTGAAATCTTCCAACTATTCCCACTGCATGCATGATGTCTGGTCATGTACCTGTCAAATAAAGTAGATTTCCAATCATGTATCTATAGGTTGGCTGATGCACTGCTGCTGATTCATCATTTGCATTGAGACTGCATCCTGTAACCATAGGATTACATACTGGTTTTGAATCTTCCATGCCATACTTCTTCAGAATCTGCTTGAGGTACTTGGTTTGAGACAAGAAGATACTGCCTTCATTTTGTTGGATTTGCAATCCAAGAAAGTATGTCAGTTCTCCAAGAAAAGACATTTCGAATTCTTTCTGCATCACCATGGCAAAGCTTTGACTCATAGCTTCTTCATTGTTGCCAAAGATAATATCATCTACATACACAACAAGTATTAGAAATTTGTCATTTTCAATTTTTATATAGAGATTGTTATCTGCTGATCCTTTTCAAAATCCTTGTTGATGAAGATATTTGTCCAAATGATAGTACCAAGCCCTTGGAGCCTGTTTAAGACCATAGAGAGACTTTTTTAATCTGCATACAAGATTTGGATCATTCCCAGGAATGAACCCATCTGATTGCTCTATGTACACATCTTCTTCTAAGTCTCCATTCAGAAAAGTTGATTTCACGTCCATTTGAAATACTTTGAACTTCTTAAATCTTGAGAGAGCAAGGAACATTCGGATGGCCTCAAATCTAGCAACAGGAGAAAAAGTTTCTTCAAAGTCTATTCCTTCTTGTTGAGCATACCCTTTACAAACAAGTCTGGCCTTGTTTCTAATAGCTTCCCCATTTTCATTCAACGTGTTCTTGAAGATCCATTTTGTCCCTATGACATTCTTATCTTTTGGTCTAGGGACCAACTCCCAAGTGTTGTTATTTTCGATCTGCTCAAGTTCTTCGTCCATTGCCTTGACCCATCATTCATCTTTGCATGCCTCTTTTACATTTTGTGGTTCAGTGGAGGAGAGTAATGCCAAATAGCTTGAAGCTTCTGCAATTGTTCTTCTTGTTTGAACACCTGCCTCCTTTTGCCCCAAAATTTGTGATTCTGGATGATTCTTTTGAACATATCTAGAAGGAGTCTTTTCTTCTATCCTTATTTGTTCCTCTGGATCCTCATGGGTTTCTTCTTCATCATCTGCTATTTGGAGAGTAGTCTTCATCCTCTTCGATATTTTCATAATTTACTTGCCTAGGAATGTATCCTTTTTCATCAACTACTACATCAATTCTATCAACAATTATTCCAAGTCTTTTATTGTAACACTTATATGCTTTGCTGTGTGGAGAATGACCAAGGAGAATGTCTTCATCTGCTCTAGGTTCAAGTTTGCCAAGTTGTTCATCATTATTCTTAATATAGCATTTCTTTCCAAAAATTTTGAAATTCTTTATCAAAGGAGTCTCACCATACCAGAGCTCATGAGGAGTTTGAGTCGTGTTCACTCGGACATTTGTTTTGTTGAGAATAAAAACTGTAGCAAATGTAGCTTCACCCCAGAAGGTTGTGGGAGTTCCAGACTCATCAAGCGTAGCACGAGCCATTTGTTGAACGATTCTGTTCATCCTTTCCACCACTCCATTTTGCTGAGGAGTTCTAGCTGTAGAGAATTCCCTTCTTATTCCATGTTCTTCACAGAAATCGAAAAATTCATTTGAGGTAAACTCCCCACCTCTGTCAGACCTGAGGCACTTAATTTTGTGATCTGATTCGTTTTCAGCCAAGGCTTTGAAAGATTTGAATTTTTCGAATGCTTCGTCTTTGTGCTTCATAAGTCCTAACCAAACCATCCTGGAGAAGTCGTCAATGAATAGTATAAAGTATTCTTCTCCTCGAGGTGACCTTGTCCTAAATGGACCACATACATCTGTATGGACTAGCTCAAGAGGCCTGCTAGCTGAACCTTCCTTCTCAGGGATGTTAGTTCTAGTTTGTTTACCAAACTGACATGATTTGCATATAGTGTTGTCCGGAATTTTGATATCTGGAAGATCACGAACTGCCTGGTACTTGCATGCTTTCCTTATTTGTGAGAAGCTTAAATGCCCTAACCTCTGGTGCCATAACCAGTGTTCATCATCCTTGCTCAAATAGCATTGTTCTTGTCCTTCTTCAAATATGTATAAATTATTTGGAGTTCTTCTACCTTTGATCACTGTTCTTCATGTATCAAGATCACAAACACTACACCCATCTAATCGAAATATTACCTCGGTTCCATTATCACACATCTGACTGACACTCAATAGATTATGCTTCAAGCCATCAACATACAAAACATTTCCAGCTTTGACCTTTCCTTTTAATTGAGCAATGCCTTTTCCTTTTATGATTGCAGGGGTATCATTTCCAAAAGAAACTTTCTTTCCCTTTTCTAAAACATTATATGATTCAAGTTTTTCTTTATCACCTATCATATGCTTTGAACATCCACTGTTAATGTACCATTGATTTTCTTGACCTTCTGCATATAAAGCTATCCCACATCTTTCTGGTTGCGGTTCCTTCATTCTCCATGTTCTGGCACTTGAGGTTTGTTCCTTCTGAGTTGTCTTCCAAAACCTGCTCATGCATTCAAAATCTTCATGACCAAAGTTATTACAAATAGAACATTCAATTTCATTTTCAAGGGCGAAAAAGTTGTTATAGGTCCTTTTTGTGATTCCAGTCATACTTGTTTGTTTTTGAGCTTCTCTAGTCATGATTGTCTTATAGGCAACACATTGAGCTGCTTTGTGGCCAAAGTTATGGCAAGAGAAACATTGGACATTGAAGAAACTCCTCCGATTATCAAATCTACCTGCCAAATGATTGTAGTTTCTATTGTCATCCATCCTTGAGGCAAATTGAGAAGATTTTACCTGTGGCTGGTTGTAGCTTTTGTTCATCCTTAAGGTGGATTGCCCCTGATTTACCTGGTGGTATTTGTTTATCCTTGATGTAATTCGTCCCTGTTTTACCAGGTGATCCCCATTGGGCTTTTGCTCATTCCTCGTTGCTGCATCGAGATAACTCTTTGAGGTGGATGCTTGAGATGCTTCTCCATTATATCCTAGACCAGTCTTGATTAGAGGAGAATGATTTACATTGATAATCTCATCCAGAGTTTCAGATCCTTTAACAAATTTAAGATTAAGAGCCTTTGTTTTCTCAATTTCTTTTCTAAGGCCAACAATTTCACATTCTAACTTCTCAAGAAATTTTTCTTTTTCATCAAGTTGGAATTGCAAAGTATCAATGACCATATTCTTTTCTTCTAAACATGTTTTGAGTCTAGAAATCTCTTCGTAAAAGCCATCCACATCTATAGCATCCATGTAATCATCATCTTCAAAAGCCATTAAAAGTTTATAATTATTACCTCGTTCATCTTCATCACTATTTGAAAGTCCATCACTATCTTCATGAGTGTAATAGATTTTCTTGTTTTCATTATGTTTCTTGTTCCATCTAACAGACTCTTTCCCCTTGTCAATCTTATCCTTATGAGGACATTTGGCAGCATAGTGACCGACTCTTCCACAAGCAAAGCATTTGAAAGGTAATTTACCTCGGAATCTTTCAGTACCCCATTGAAGGTTCTTGACAAAATTGGATTCTTCCTCTTTTTCTGATACGTGACCTGACTCATAGTAATCTCCCTTGCCTGAAGCCTTGAAAGTAGCTTCTCTCCTGTCTGGTGGTCCTCCTTTCCTCATTTCATAAGTAGTCAGAATTTCGTGCAGCTATGACATGGTAAGATTTCGTAGATTCTCCTTTTCTTCTATTGCAGAAACTTTAGATTCAAACCTAGGGGACAAAGATCTTAGAACTTTTTCAACCACAACAACCTCTTTTATTTCTTCACACCCAGTTTTTTCATCCAATTAATTAATTCCTCTTACCGAAGGAAATAGTTAGCCACACTTCATTATTATGCATCTGAGATTTCATATTGAATTCTGAGGGTTTGGAGTTTTGTTTGTTTTACCTGATCGTCCCTTCAAGCTTAGAACATCTTGTCCATATTCTTTTGGGATTTATACTGCATAACCTTGACAAATTCTGATTGAGATAAACATCCTAATGGGATTATTGACTTGCCTTGCATTTGTTTCATATTTCTTCTTCTCACCGGATCTGTGGATACGTTGATGAAAAGTTTATCCTGTATCTATGATATCCAGATTTGTACCAAGAGATTGAAGATAGGCAGTAACTCTTACCCTCCAATATACGAAGTTTGTCCCATCAAAAATCGGTGGCCTGATTGATGCTTCCCTCTCGTAGTTGCTCATGATGAAAGATCTTCCTTCAAGCGATCAAGCTTCTGTTGAAGGACCTGCTCTGATACCAATTGTTGGAAATAATACTAAGAGGGGGGGTGAATCAGTATTATCAAGTCAATTATTCCTTTTTCAAAAATGAATGATATACGCTACTTAAGTTAATTAAAACCACGTATATACACAATTATGCAGAAGGAAACCCGCGTATACAAAGCAAACTTTTAAGTTACTTTATCTTTCTGTTGATGATTGTTAATCTGTGATTCAGAATCAAATAACCAGTAGCCAGAAACAGTGAAATAGAGCAGAAAGATAATCACACACAAGAACACAAGATATAAGGTGGAAACCCAATGTGGGTGAAAACCACTTGCTGCAATTCGTCTCTATCTTCCTTTTTAAAATTAGAAACTTCTTTTACAATGAACTGGTGCAATCCTTTACCAGTACGCAGGCTGCAACCTGCAAAGAGCTACAACCCTCTCTCATTCTCCAGCTTCTACTGGAAGGGAGCTACAACCCCCTTTACTCTTGTACTAGCCAAGATACTAGTATGTAGGTGCTGGCCTACAGAAGGCTACAACCTTCTTTTTCTTCTAGGGACCACGTTTCATAAATTTTCAAACTGGATCCATGAACATCAATCAATCATCAAGAATTTCTCCATCAACCAATCTCCTTTCCATCAATTAGATCTTAATCAAGTAAATACTTCTCTGACAGTTGTACCTAAAACACAGTACCAGAAACCACACACCAAAATCTGAACCCAGAACACAGTAGCACTAAACAGAAGCAGCTAAATCACAAATTAAAATATATACGATATTTCATTAACCTGCAACGTGTGTGCATGCGCTTTTGTGTTTGTAACAACCTGCGTATACGTTGTTTTACTTCACTAAACCAGCGTGTATACGCACCTCCGCTTCACTGAAACTGTGTATAGATCTATAAAGATAATCCGCTCTTTCAGATATTCAGAATGCTAATTAACCCAGATTATCAGTGTTATAGATCAAGCAAGCGCCACATATAACTGACCAAAATCATACAAAGATACTAGCATTCAAACTTAAAGATTATGACCCATTAATAGAACCTATCCTTCTCTTTGCACTAAGGTTTCGCCTTCATTTAGATCCAGATCTGCACCATAACCCAATTACCAGTATTCCAGATCTACCACTTTATCAGATATTCAATAATAATTCAGATAATCCTTTGCCACATGATCTCCTTCCTCTTTTATAGTCTTAGGCCTTCCACAATACCACGGTCCAAAACCATAATAAACCAATACCATGAACCCAATACTAGGGATCAACACAACTGACGAGATGTCATGGTCCAAAACCATAGGTTCAAATCCCAAGGACTAACTACCACGGTCCAAAAGCAAGTTCTCCAACATATACACGCCTTTGTTACATCTAACCCGCATGTATATGCGCCTTAGTCTAGATAAAACTGCGTATATGCCTTTTCTTTCATTCTAAAAGCCTGAACTGAGATTTGCTACCAAAGAGAGTTGCCATCAGTGCCATAGTATCAAACCTATGCCATAATGCCTACAACCAGATGGGTCGCAACTTCTTCCCTTCTCCCTTCATCCTATCCTTGCTGATGTGGAACCACACTTTGTCGCCCACTTGGAATTGGTGGTCGACTCGATGTTTGTCATGTCGAGCCTTGTAATGGGCTTCACTTTTCTCCAACTACTCTTGTACTGCTTGGTGAATCAGTTGGATTCGCTCTATGAACTGCTGAGCTTTGTCCCTATCATTACGTCCACTGGAGCCATATTCCCTTTCAAAAACCATATTAAAAGGGTCCTTTGGCAGGTAATCAAAGCATGTCTCAAATGGTGAACGTTGCGTAGTTGAATGCACTGGTCAGTTGTAGGAATGTTGTACATATGGGAGATGCTCATCCCACAACTTGGGATGTTTCCCACAATAGCCTCATAACAAGTGTACCACGGTGTGGTTAACAACTTCTGTCTGTCCGTCAGTCTATGGATGAAATGTTGTGCTTGTTTTCAATTTGGTGTCCATCATTTTCCATAAGCTAGTCCAAAACTCCCCGAGAAAGCGAGAGTCCCGATATGCCACAATCAATGTGGGTAATCCAAAATGGACCCAAACATCAACTGAAAGAAAAGAGAAGTAGTCTACTCTACAGTGATCTGCTTTTTACAAGGCATAAGAATGCACATCTTTCTAAAATGGTCAACGACAATATAAAAGTAGCTGTGACTCTTTCTGGACAAAGGCAAACCTCCTACAAAGTCCATTGACACACTTTCCCATGGATGAATCGGAATAGGGAGTGGTGTGTAGAGCCCGATTTTTCTATTAGAGGGCTTTGAAACAAACACATCACACAACCCTTTACATAGCGAGTCACAATTTTTTTCAAATGAGGCCAAAAACAAAACCTTTGTGCATGACATAAAGTCTTTTCGACACCAAAGTGTCCAGACACAAGAGAGGTGTGGGCCTCTCGAATTACATGTACTCTTTCCCTTGTGGGAATACACAATTTACCAAGGTGATACAACAGTTTCCCTTGCAAGTGATAGTTGTCCACTTGTGAACCATGGGCTAGTTTTGCATAAATCTCCTTAAAGTCATCATCGTTAGCATATTGTTCAGCACAACTCTCAAAATACAACGAAGCATTATGCAAAATAATAGAAGCGGAAATAGGAGGGCGAGATAGCATATCAGCCACTTTATTGCTAATGCCCTTCTTATACTTTATTACCAGATGAAACTGTTGAAGAAAACCCATCCACCTAAAATGACGAGATTGCTACAACTTGGTTTGTGACTAAAGGTACTGCAAGGGCTGATGATTTATATGGATGATGGTCTCCTTGCCAATCAGGTAGCGTTTCCACTTTTTCACACTCTGCACCAAGGCATAAAGCTCCTTGTCATAAGTGGGATATTTTATCACAACTTGAGAAAACTTCTCAGAATGGTAAAAAATCGGCTTCTTTTACTGCATCAATATAGCTCCCATGGCATAACCACTAGCATTGGTTTCAATCTCAAATGGATTTTGGAGATTGGGCAAGGCTAATACTAGCACGGTGCTGATCTTTTCCTTCAATGTTTTTAAGAACTTTTGTTGTCTTCCTCCCCATTGGAAGACCTTTTCCACACTTGTTAATGTGTGCAAAGGTGCTACAATAACAGAGAAATTGGCAATAAATATTCTCCAATGTTGGACTGCACCTAAAAAGATATGGACCTCAGTTATACTAGTAGGCTTAGGCCAATTTACAATTGCTTCAACTTTAGAGGGATCAATTTTTAACTGACCATGACCAACAATATGACCTAGGTAACCTAAAGAGGTTTTCCCAAACTCACACTTTGACAATTTTACAAATAGTTTTTCTTCTTTTATTTTTCAGTACATCAAGCACTTTCTTTACATGACACACATGTTCAACCCAACTCCTACTAAATACAAGTATATCATCTAAATATACAAGAACAAATTCATCAATTAAAGGCCAAAAGAGATCATTCATAATCCTCATAAAAGTGGCTGGAGCGTTGCAAAGTCCGAATGGCATCACCATCCATTCGAACAACCCCTGTTTGGTCTTGAAGGTGATTTTCCACACATCTTGTTCTGAAATTCGGACCTGGTGATAACCATTGTGCAAATCCAATTTGGTGAAATAAACAACAGTCTTTAACTGATCTAATAAGTCATCAATGCATGGAAGAGGGTAGCGGTTTTTCTCCGTGATTTTTTTTTGCACGCGGTAATCCACACACGTCCTCCATGTGTCATCTTTCTTTGGGGTTAAGACAATTGGTGAGCCACACAGAGAGGTGCTTAGCCTAATGACCGCTTGGTCCAGCAATTCTTGCACTTGTTTCTTGATTTCCTCCATCTCAATAGTCGATATCCTGTACATGCCAATATTTGGAAAAGGAGCGTCATGCTACAAATGGATCTCATGTTGGATTTCCCTCTTTGGGGGCAATCCCTTCGGTTCCTGAAACAACTCATCATGACTAGAAATTAATTCAGATAATTCTTGTTTATGTTCCTGTCGCAACCCTGGAAAGCATCCGCTAATTCTGCCTCTTTTTCCCTTACAACCATAAGCATGCAACCCTTACTGGAATTCACCAGTCTTTTCATTTATCCAACACTTACAAGGCTGGAATTGATTTTAGTTTGATGAGCCCTTATTAATATTCTACCCCATCTTTTGTGATTTGGTATTTGTTTTCATGACAAAAAAAGATTGCCTTTCTACCATATAGATATGGACTCCCTGACACCATGCCACAGATATCCAATGGGATCACATCCAATTCTACCTCATCCACTAACTTAGAAGCAATTACAAATTTGAATTTACACTGCTTGGTTACATTCAATTTTGCTTTATCATGTATCCATCCAAGCGGGTAAGGTTTCAAATGTGGTTTTGTTCCGAAGCTGAGTTTCTTTACCAAGGATTCTACGATTAAGTTTGCTTGGGATCCAATATCAAACAGAGTTTCGACTTTAGTATGATTTACAACAACTCTGATATGAAACAATTCAATCCTCTTTCGATCATTAGGAAGGGACTCATTTACAGAACTAGTGCCTTCATGCGATTCATAATTAACATGAGGTGTAAGAGTACCTTTTGTTCCCGCTGTTGTGATCAACGCTTCATCTTTAGAATCCGATCCAAGGTCTTGCTATGTCGTTGCCACTGTCTTTTGCTTCCCTTTTCCTCCATACTTCTTTGGATGCTTTTCTAGGTGTTGTTTCCAATATTGATCGTCATCGTGGCCTTCCTTTTTGCAATGATTGCAATACGATTGTTCTCCTTCTTTGGTTGTTGCCATCTTCTTCTCCTTTCCTTTCCATTTCGCTTTGGATTTTCCATTAGGAGATTTGAACGGTGGTTTTATGGAATGATCATCTCTTTCATTTTTTCCCCTATTCTCAATATGAATTGCCTTCACAGAGGCTGAGTCAATAGTGGTTGGTTCAAACAACAACAATGAATGCCTAATATAGCTATTGAATGAGCCAATATACTTAGTTACAAATTCAGGTGTATCAAGTGTAATACCCAGATTAAGTGCTTGCTTTCTAAACTCCTCTGTAAAAATATGAACATCCTGACCTTTTCCTTGTCTTAAATACTGCCAATTAATTAAAGCTTTTTGCTTGTATCCTAAGGGGTAAAATTGTTCCTTTAACATAGAAATAAAATCGGGCCACGAGGAAAAGAGTTTACCCACATTCTCACTGCTTTGCAATTTGCTCTCTCACCAAATGAGAGCGGTGTTGCTCAGCCATAGAGAGGCCAGCTGAATCTTTGCCTCATCCTCCACGATCTGCTGAATCTTGCAGTAGACCTCAATCTGCTTAATCCAATTATTAATATTTTTTGCATTACTTTCACCATTAAACATGGGAAGATCAAACTTCACATCTAATTTAAATAAAGGTTTCTTAGATGCATCCTTTGAATTTCTATGCTTATGGTGGTGAGAGGAAGGAGAACCTTCACTCTCGAAAGGAGAAGGAGGGGGTTCTTCTCCACCATTCCCATGTGTTTAACCTTGTTCTTATGGGTTTTTCTCTTCTACTTTCTCCAGCCTTAAAACCAGTTGACTGATATTCTCTGCCATTGAATAGAAGGTCTTTCAGAAATTACGCTCCTCTTCAAGATGAGCCTCATCTTCCATGTTTCTCCTTCGATGTGCATGCCCTACTTCAGGATCGAAAGGTTCTAGTTCTCCTTCGCCTCTTTGGAGCTTGTTTCCTGTTAGCATACAAACATGCAATTCACATCTAAAAAGCCCTGCTCTGAGACCACTTGATCCAAGGTTCTTTCACTTATAGATGTATGAAAAGAATCACATGTGAAAATCGCAGCTTGACACAGAAATTTAATGTGCACACATAAAAGAAGAGGAAACACATAAATGCACAAAAAATAAGACAACAAGACTTGATAACGAAGTTTGTCTAACTCAGACTATGTCTCCGAGCCCTGCTCGATCAATGGGGAGGCCTTCACATATTAAATGGCATGAAAAGAAGAGAATTACAATCATCATTTGCATAAAGAGAGGCTTATACCTCCATTCTAGAAAATGGATGTGAAATGGAGACCTCGGATGGAGAAATGGACAACACCAATGCACCTGTGGTGTTGAGAGGGGTTGAAAATATATAAAACTTGTCCAAATCAGACAAAATGCACTATTGGCCACCTGAAATCTCTCTCGCCTTGAACAACATGTTGAAAATCCTTTCTCCCGTATTTTTTCCAATCATCGGGCTTTTATATGTTTTATTTAGGACAAGGTCGCTTAACAATCAGAGGTTTGTTCTGTTGGAATAGAAATTGTTCAAGTGGAAGGGTCGGCGGGCACAACAAAGCCTTAAAAATTATATATATATTATTTATTTTATTTTATTTTTATTTTTTTTTCGCTCAAGCGATATACACGAAAACTTTGAAAAACATTGAAAAACCCGAAAGTCCGAACCTCAAAATATATCAAATCAGACCTATAAATCCATCAGGTCTGATCCTGATCGCCGATTGCTATCACTGATGTCATTGGCCTTGTTTATCAGGAATCTTCGATCGCTGATCGTTGATATGTCGATCTACCGATTAGATCTGGACCGTTGATCTTTTCCTTGATCAGACGCTCCAGACTGCATCATATGTCGCTATCGCACTATTCAATGGCCCTGTGGCGGGCAATCACGATCACCGATTTTCTGATCTGCTGATTGCCAATTTAATCTTGGTCGTTGATTTGTTTCCTGATCTGACGGCTGAGATTGCCCATCACTGATCGTCAGATCACAATCACAACGGCCTGAAGGCCGTGGTCTTGTGCCTTGTGTTTCGCCGACCCGGTCCACCGATGTCGATATCGGAAATCGCTACATCGCAGGGCTGAAGCCCCCGATATCGCCAATTTGCATGCCTTCCTCCGACTCGATAGATCGGTGATCGTTGATCGGGGTCATTAAGTCTGCCCTTTGCACGGTTTCCGGTGCAATTTCTTTTTTAAAGGCTAAAAACCCATTTTTAGGAGAAAATGCCTCTTTTTGCAAAGGAACAAGGAAATCTTCTTTCTGCCATAACTTCATCACCCAGACTTGGATTGAAGTGTCGTTCACACTGTTGGAATCAGGGTGACGAGCACTTCGATCTGATGTCAAGATACTTGCCTTTCTACCACTTTGAATTTTGAGCTTTTCCATGCCATTGTATCTGGATCCACCTAGATCACATTGTCATCAAAGATACAAAACACGTTGGATGAGATTGAGGAACAAGTGAAGAATGAACTTAATTATAGGAGCCAGATTGAAGAGTTTTCTCTGAAGCTAGCCACATTACAATCTAAAGTTCAAACCCTTATGAATGAAAAGAGTGAACTTACTCAAAAGGCTCATGAGTATGAGCATCTGAAAGCTGGCCTAAAAGATACTAAAATAGCCTTAGATGGAACTAAAATAGCCTTAGATAGTTCCAGAGCAGAGAAGATAGAGTTAGAGGCTACTTTACAAGAATCTTACCAGGAAAAATTCAAACTTGATAAAGAGCTTAGACATTACAAGAAAATTTGAGAAATTTAGAGGTAGAATTGAAGGAACAAAAATGTTGTAGGGATGATCAAGAAACAATAATTGCATCTCTTGAGTCCAAATTAAAGGAGAAGACCATTACGGGATGGAACTCCTAGTAAAACCATCCACATAGACTATTGCACCTAACCCAATGGGACTCAAATCAGGTGTCTATCGGCATGGAACTAGCTAATGACCAAAACCATTAGAAACAACCCATTGAGCTAACCCCTTGGGTTATGTTAGAATTAAATGTAACAATTAACTACAAAAAAATTTGAAATTTTCCATTTTGATTGCTTTATCAATATTTTCCAAAGTTCACTCTGATTTATTTTTATGAGAATATATTTCATCTTTACTAGAAGATATCGCTGGTTTGAAGAATGTATGCTTATTAATGTATTGAATTAATATCTCTCTAATGAGAAAAATCTTCTTGACTCATCTTATCAGTTTAGCAAACATTGATTCCAAAAATGCCATATAAAGAGGCATTGGATGCATATGACATTAATTACATCTTAACAGTCTGAGTAAATAATTATACCTAAAGGACATATGAAATACACCCAACTACCCACCAATGACTATAAAGAGGCTAATAAATGGTGTAGAAGAGTCAATGGGCACTTAAGATTTTGCACCAACTCTGTTTTCTACAATAACTTCCCTAGATAGTGCTAATGGCAATTGCTCATGCAAAGAGCTCTCAACATTGTCACCAATAGGAGATCGATTATATGCAATAGCTTCCCTTGAGATAGAGGAGGATGAAGGTGCATCATAAAGAGAGCCTGATATATTCCTCTACAGGAAAATAGACCTAATTAGGGGCAAAATCCTAGACCCAGATGATGATAGAGTAGGACGATGGAACTATTGCTGAAAATGATGTTGTGACTAGAACTGAAGCTCGAACAAACTTCTACAGGAAAATCAAAGGAAACCCATTGTAATGTTCCTCTAGCCCAAGGTTCATAATGTTGGTGTTCAAAAAAATGGATACTACTCTTTCTCTCTCCAGATGAGCATATTTCTCTTGGATGCTTAGCATTTTTGTTTCAACTATTGGGACAATGTTATCTCCTTGGACCTATGTTGTGTAAATGCTCTGGCAATAGTGATTTTCTCTTGCTTATCTTTACATTCTCCCTCTACTGGTGTCTATGAGAAAAACCCAAGTTGGTGTGCCACTACCATCCCACAAAACAAATAAAATTAACATATATAAATCAAACATACTAAACTATTTAGTAGCAAGGAAGAGAAACAAATGGAATACATAGAATCATACATGTCAAAGCAAAGATGTCCATTGTTGCCCAAGTCCCATACTCTTTCAACTTTATATTAACGATTTAGAATATCTCATTTCAAAGTGATACAAGTGGTTTCCTTCTCTATGGGATTTCCAACTAGGATGTATGATCACCTCACTTCTCTAGGTGCAATTATGGTTGAAGTTTCCATTCACAATTTATTAAAGGAATATCTTATACATCGCTCAAGGTAGTTGTAGGTTGGACAACCAATATTTCACCTTTGTAATGAAATTTTCATGGAAGTATGTGATGAGGCTCATCAATGGGTAAAATATATAGACCTTAATGCACCTCCAACTTACTAAGATCAACTCTTCTCATAATTCTTTACATGTTTTAATTATATTTTTCTTAATGAGATGAGTAAAAGTAAGATGTCATGTCTAGTGGTCTAATGCGAATAGATTACAGGTTTTTGGAGCAAATTGTGGCTAATTAGGGTGAAAGAACTCAAATGAGACAAGAAGGAGAGATTACAGGATATAGGATCTCCCTCATTAACTCCTCACTTGTTGAAAATGCAACAAGATGATGGAGCTTAGTGAAAAGAAGTCGCCTTCACTAAGTGTGCCCACAGGCTATTTTT
This sequence comes from Pinus taeda, assembly GCA_000404065.3. NCBI lineage: Eukaryota > Viridiplantae > Streptophyta > Pinopsida > Pinales > Pinaceae > Pinus > Pinus taeda. The sequence goes on along the minus strand of APFE030796323.1, from coordinate 30,085 downwards.
TGCACAAAGTCTATTTTTAGACATATGGATCGTGGTCTATGAGTTGCAGGATGCTATTTGTGGATAATTGGTCATGTTGGTAAAAATGGATGGACTTTTATTTTTAGACATATGGGCGGAGTCTATTTTTAGACTGCCAGGCTAAAAATAGAACAGTCGAATATTATTAGATCTTAATAATATTTGGACTATAAACATTATCTTATTCTCTTGGAGCACTTCAGTTCGAGCTACGGATGTGGCACATGCAGCTGCCAGAAGGAAATACACTTTTCTTGTGGGTTAACTTGAGCTATTGCGTGGAGGACTTCAATTAGGACTTCAGTGATTGAGTTCTGTGGAGTTGGATGAGAAGTTGATGGAGTTGTGTTCAGTTTGACTTAGTTGAACTAGTTGTATTTAGTCTAACTGATCAATAGACTAAGTGATGAGTGGTGTGAATTAGTTATTAATTAATTCACTAATTATTAACTCATAAAGCAACTAAATAATACATTAGTTAACTCAGTGCATGGACAGTTCAGTGGAGACAAGTGTTAGAGCTGAGTGAAAGGGCCAGACAGCTGTCAGTTGTGACTATAGTTGTGCATGTGATTTGCACAATCAGTGGGATTGAGTTGCCAATGAGGATTGCATAGTGTTACACAAGGGAAACATGTGAATGGTTCAGCCATTCTCATCTATTCTCATGCAGGATTGCGCGGTGGAGGCAGGCAAGCAGCAGAGGTGATTTGAGGCAGTGATTGATTCATATCTGTGTTGTATTGTGTGTAACAGGTGGACGCCTAGTATTGTACTGTGTACTGTTACATGACTCATCAATATATTATATAGATGGTTGAGGGTTTTCAGATTTATGCTTTCCTGGGTACATACTGTGTTGAATATTGTGTATTGAATGCTTCAATGTGCGCATGTGATTGTTTCTTAATTCCGCTAAATTGATGATCAACATAGAGGAGGTTATGTATTATGCATGATTCTGCAAATAGTGTATAATCAGGATAATCTCTATGAATAAGTGTCATATTATTCAAAATTTCTACATGTTTTCAAAGGAGGTTGATTTGTATAAGATATTTCTACAGGATATCAAAGCGAGGATTGATCATCAAATCTATTATTTAGGAAGTGACTACGTTTTATTTCTTCAGGCGGAGTCTGTAATCGGGCAAGGTAGCCTCTGGATTCATCCTTCTTTTGGAAGGTGAGATATCCGGTGAATGCCCATATAGTCAATCTTTGTACAAGAAATACTTCGTTCTCACGAATTTAGATCAGAAGCGGTTGAGTTTTGAGCTGGTGAAATTCGAATTTGTAGCAGTGTTTTCTTGGTGTCAAAGTTGAAATGTCTTTCAACGGATTGCGATTGGAGTATGCCCTTGAGGGAAGCTTGAACTATATTGCATGGAAGGACAGGATGGAGGTGGTGTTAGATGATAATGGGTTGAAGGAGTTCATAGAAGCGGATGTCCCAAAACCTACTGATGCTACTCAAGTCACAGATTGGCAAAAGAAGACAGCAAAGTGTCGAAGGATTCTATTGGAGGGCGTGAGGGATCACATTATGTCTAGCCTCCATGGAAAGGGTTCTCCATACTTGATGTGGAAATCGTTGACAGATCTATTCCAAAGCAAGAGCGACCAGAGGAAGTTGGCGCTCAAGGATAAACTCAGAAACATTAAGTGTGAGAATGGAGACAGTATGCCCCAGTATCTCACGAAGTTCACCCAATGCTGGGATGAGCTGGGAAGTGTGGGGGTGACTGTCGATGATGAGGACTTGGTGAGCTTGGCTCTACTTGGTCTTCCGAAGAGTTGGCATTCCTATCAGGACTCTGTCAATGGTCAGGAGAAGTTGCCAGGATGGGAGAGACTTTGGTCAGATCTTGTGCAGGCGGAATACCAGGGACGGATCTTCATCAAAGGCACCTGATAAAGAAAATTGCGCTTTGGCTGCAAAAGAAAAGAAGGGGAAGAATAAGAAAGCTTCTCATTCTGGTGTGAAAGGCAAGAAGCAGGACATGTCCAAGGTGATGTGCTTTCACTATCACCAGCACGGACATTATGCCACGAATTGTCCGTAGAAGAAGAAAAATAAGCAAGTTGTTGCATCTGCAACAGGAGAGGCCTTAGCCTCGCAGTTTGAGCTGGATTTTTCGCTAATTTCATGCTTGGTATCAAGTGTGATGGGATCGGTATGGTTCTTGGACAGTGGTGCATATTTTCACATGACAGGAGATCGAGATTTGTTTTCTGATCTGGATGAGAAAGATCTTGGAGTGCACATCGAGACAGGCGATGATGGTAGATACAGTGCGACCGATATCGGTACCATTTCCTTTGAGAGGGAGTCTGGTAAACCCTTCGTATTGAAGGAAGTGATGCATGTTCCAGGATTGAGGAAGAATTTTATCTCTGTGGCGATGTTAGAAGACAAGGGATATGATGTTGTTTTCAGCGAGGGAAAGGCTTTCCTACGTAGAAAGACAACTAGAGAAACCCGGAAGATAGGGGTTCGAGTCAAGAACCTTTATCAGTTGCATGTAGATGGCTGCTCAGCAATGGCATGCAAGGCAAAAGGAGTGGTGAACCAGGATGATGGCCAGCTGTGGCACCGGAGATTGGGCCACCTTCACCATGGAGCCTTGAAGATACTACAGCAGATCTCTACTGGGCTTCCTAAAGGCACTCTTCCGCAGTCAGATCAGTGCAAGGGGTGTATTTTGGGAAAGTTTGTGAAAGCCACCTTTCACGAGAAGGATAGTCGCGCCAAAACGATCCTTGAGAGAATTCACACAGCCGTGTGTGGACCTTTCTCAGTTGCTTCGACAGCAAAGCACGGGTACTATGTGATCTTTGTTGATGATTTCTCCCGAAAGTGTTGGATCTTCTTCATGCAGAAGAAGAGTGAGACAGACTCAAAGTTTTGTGAGTTCAAAGCATTGGTTGAGAAAGAATCAGGGAAGAATGTGAAGGCTCTTAGGAGCGACAATGGTGGTGAATTCATCTCTGGCGAGTTAAAGGATTTATGTAGCAGAAGGGATTAGAAGAGAGCTCATAGCTCCCCATAACCCACTGCAGAACGGGGTTGCTGAGCAGAAGAATAGAACGATCGTGGGTGATGCACGAGTGATGTTGAATGATTAGGGCCTACCCATTCACTTGTGGGCGGAGGCATGCAATACTGCAGTATATGTGCAGAACCGTTGTCCTCACAAGATACTTGGCATGAGTACACCCGAGGAGGCTTATTCTGGTAAGAGGCCTGATATTTCCCATTTGAGTATTTTTGGTTCTCCTATTTACATGCATGTGATGAAGGATGCTAGGAAGACGCTGAAGCCGACCGCAAAGGTTGGAATATTTGTGGGGTACACCGATACGCCCCATAACTATCGTGTGTATTTGCCAGACAGTCACAAGACTATTGTGCAACAGGATATAAAATTTCAGGAGGAGAAACCATGAAGTGTTTTCTTGAGAGTGAGCCACACTTGCATGTAGATGAGGAGCTATTAGTTCCTAAGGATAAGCTCCAGGACGTGGATCAGCCACAAAAGGAAGTTCATGGAGTGGAAGAGACCACTCATGCAGCGCCAACCATTAGAGGGCGAAAGCGCACTACAAAAGCTGAGTGACTGGCTCAAGATGCAGAGAAGGTTGTAGGACCACCTACAGCAAAGCGTAAGCAGAGACAGTCACCGGATCGATACACTGGATACATGGCTCTTGTGAGAAAATTTGTCGTGACGGAGCCATCCTCTTTCGAGGAAGCTGTGGAGGAACCCGCATGGGTAGACGCCATGGTGGAAGAGTATGATTCAATTGTCAGAAATAGTGCATGGGAGATTGTCCCAAGACCGGAGGGGAAATCAGTGGTGGGTTCGAGATGGATCTACAAATTGATGCAGATGGGGTGGCACATCCATCAGATGGATTTGATGACTACGTTCCTTCCTTGAGGTTGGAGGAAGGAGGATGCTACTTCAGCGGAGGTAGTGGATGCCACTGTTTATCGACAGTTGGTGGAGTCGCATTTGTGCAGGCTCAAGAGAGGCACATCGGGATATGGATCTTGGTATAGATAGGAGGACGAGGTGAAGCTATGTGGCTTCACGGATGCAGATTGGGCAGGGAGCCCAACGGACAGAAAGAGCACATCTGGAGGGATCTTTAGTATCAGATCGACAGCAATTCCTTGGTACAGTAGGAAGCAGAGATCCGTGGCACTCAGTTTCGTGGAGGCCGATTATATGGCAGCAAGTTTGGCTGCATGTGAGGCTATATGGATGAGGAAGATCCTTGTCGGGTTATTCGGGTCTCATTTGGATCCTACTGTGATTTACTATAATAACTAGAGTTGCATTAAACTCTCAGCTAATCCTGTATTTCATGATAGATCCAAACACATTTACATCAGGTACCATCATATGAGAGATTGTGTGCAGCGAAGAATCATGTTACTTTCATATATTCCCATGGAGGATCAGGATGTTGATATCTTGACGAAGGCGATCATCAGGAGAAAATTCGAGTACCACCGAGACAGGATAAGGGTTGCTAATAATCTATATCTTGTTGAGAGGGAGTGTTGATATTGCAACAAGATAATGGAGCTTATTAGAAAGAAGTCGCCTTCACTAAGTGGGCCTGCTGGCTATTTTTGGTGCAAGTCTATTTTTAGACTATGTTTATTTTTAGACATATGGATCATGGTCTATGAGTTGCAGGATGCTATTTGTGTATAATTGGTCAAGTTGGTAAAAATAGATGGACTTCTATTTTTAGACATATTGGCGAAGTCTATTTTTAGACTGCCAAGCTAAAAATAGAACAGTCAAATATGATTAGCTCTTAATAATATTTTGACTATAAACATTATCTTATTCTCTTGGAGCACTTCAATTCGAGCTATGGATGTGGCACATGCAGCTGCCAGAAGGAAATATGCTTTTCTTGTGGGTTAACTTGAGCTATTGCATGGAGGACTTCCGTTAGGACTTCAATGATTGAGTTCTGTGGAGTTGGATGAGCAGTTGATGGAATTGTGTTCAGTTTGACTTAGTTGAACTAGTTGTATTTAGTCTAACTGATCAATAAACTAAGTGATGAGTGGTGTGAATTAGTTATTAATTAATTCACCAATTATTAACTCATAAAGCAACTGAAGAATACATCAGTTAACTTAGTGCATGTGATTGAGGTGAGTGAAAGGGAAAGACAGCTGTCAGTTGTGACTATAGTTGTGCATGTGATTTGCACAATCAGTGGGATTGAGTTGCCAATGAGGATTTCATAGTGTTACACAAGGGAAACATGTGAATGGTTCAGCCATTCTCATCTATTCTCATGCAGGATTGCGCAGTGGAGGCAGGCAAGCAACAGAGGTGATTTAAGGCAGTGATTGATTCAGATCTATGTTGTATTGTGTGTAACAGGTGGAGCTAATATTGTACTGTGTATTGTTACATGATCTCAATCAATATAATATACATATAGTTGTGGGGTTTTCAGCTTTATGTTTTCCTCGAGTACATATTGTGTTGATATGTGTGATTGATGCTTCAATGTGCGCATGTGATTGTTTCTTAATTCCGCTAAATTGATGATCAACGTAGAGGAGGTTATGTATTATGCATGATTCCGCAAGTAGTGTATAATCAGGATAATCTCTGTGAATAAGTGTCATATTATTCAAAATTTCTACAAAAATTGTTTCACCCATCAATAATAGTGCTACTCTCAATCTTGTACAAAGTTCCAATTTGAACACCTCGCATCAATACCAATGCTAACCGAACCATCTTGCATGTATCTTTCTTCAACATTGTGTTTACATCTACATCATCCAGCTTGCTTAATAAATCATATTTTTTGCCAATGCAGGAATATGGAGAACACCCGAAAGCGTTATAATCCTTCCACCTTGCAACTTTAAATTGACTTTTCTGTGACTGGAAATTCTAGCCTTCCTGTAATCCCCTAAGAAGACATCACCACCATCATATTTATCATACTCACAAAACCACTCCCTGTGGAGAGTGAAGTGAAAGGATGCACCTGAATCAATCAACCATGCCTCATGATCTACACGTGTACTTGAAGAAGAATTCAAGTACACATTTACACCTTCATCTAAGGTGGTTTTAGCCTATACAAAAGGAGCATCATTAGATCCCTTTCCTTTCTCAGGAGATTTAGATCTACATTCATTTTAGTGACCTTCCTTTCCACATTTCCAGCACACCTTTACAAGTTTTCCTAGAGATTTAGATCTCCCTATAGATTTATATCTCCCTCTAGAATTAGATCTCCCAGTCGAGGATTTATTTATTTATTTTGTTCTGGGATCGTCCTCGTACAGACAAGGCATCACCATTTTGTCCCTCCATATTTTTTCATCTCATCTCCTCCAAATGCAAGGATGAGACTATTTCATCAAACTGCAAGGTAGTCGCATTGCTACCTATTGCAACAACCAGACTATCCCACGAATCTGGTAGAGAACACAATAAATTAATGCACTTATCTTCATCTGAAATGTTTATATAAATAGATAAAAACTAGCTTACCATAGTATTAAATGCCTTCAGATGCTCTGTCATTGAATCTCCATCCTTCATCCTCAGGTTATACAATTTTTTTCTGTAGTAAGAGTTTATTCATAAAGGACTTAGATTGGTACAAAGTCCCAAACTTGTCCCACAAAGCCTTCGCCAAATTTTCCCCTGATACATTCAACATTACTAAATCTAAGATACACAATTGAATTGTGCTCTTTTCCTTCCGATCCAACTTCGCCCATTCTTCAGCTGACATTTTCGTTGGTTTACTACCTGGATCTACCGTGATCCCCTGATCTTTATCCACCAGTTGATCCTCCATATTGATTTTCCACAACTCAAAACTATGACCATTAAATTTCTTGAGCGTTATCTTTACACTGCTCACCATCTTCTTTCACCACAAAAATCGAACCCGCAGATCTCCCACTTAATAGGGTCTACCACAGGCCCGAGCAAAACCGCTCAGCGGCAAAGGCGTCCACTTGAAGCCAAAACATCTCTAATACCAATTGTAGTTTTTAACCCCATACAGAAATTACCTGCATACGCATTCTAAAAAACATAAAATACACAAATAGCGAGAGCATAAAACATAAAACATATATACACAGAGATTTTCCCCTACATCCAAAAAACGAGACTACCAGATTGGTTTTTCATTAGATTCCTTTCAATGTTACAATACATATATATACATGTTGAATCATCCATAAACCCCAACCCATTAACCCTAGATTAGAACATAATCATAGTTCCCTTAACCGGATCTACAAAATACAATGGACAAAAAACCATCATGCCCAAAACCATGTGTGAAAACCATACACAAAACCCATCTAATATAGGGTCCAAAAAAAAAATCCCGAGGCACTACCCCAAAACCTGTAGAGGGGGTCTATAGCCCCCCTCAAACCCCATGACAGGGGGAGGGTTGTATGCACCCCCTCTAACCTGCCAACTTCGCTACTTGGGCTATTCGTGTAAAGAATATAACACACACCTAATAGAGCTGGTAGGAAGTGATCCTTTTAGGTGGATCTACTTGGTACAAATATTTTGTATACGTAGCAATCACCGATCTTTTGGGTTTGTGAACCACATATAAAAAAAGAGTTTTTCCTTGTGAGGAAGAGAAAGATCTATTCACTTCATAAATATATATTGCACCATGGTTTGGACATGAGCTAACTAGGAAAGCATAAATTTGGTGAAGAACTCAAAACAAAAATTCAAATTGTAGTCCAAAGGAACAATGAGGAGAGAATTAAATAATAAGTTCCATGTTACAAGTGGTGACATTGAAACAATATTTATTTTTCCAAATATAAGATAGTAGGTTTCTAGAAATTACTTAACCTCCATTTATTGTCACAATAAAGATTGTTAAATTGACTAATACAAGAAAATGGTTTCCAAATTAGTAAAATTGGGATATCAATTATAGCAACCTTCTACATGTGAAGGGTTGATGTAGATAAAATATTCTTGCAAGCTTAATAAAATTAAAAATGGAAGGAGATTGTTGATTCACAAGTGACCTTTATATCATACAAAGTTTTGATATGACAAAGGAATACCCTAAACACATAATGAGAGTGGGACATATATAGATTTTGGAATGCTTGGAAGGCAATGGCTAGCAATTGCACACACCATGAAAGCACCACTCCTTCCATAATTTCTAATTTATAGGTGCTTATCATCCAAAGGATCTTAGTCTAAACCATAAGCAAGACTAGAAAAATAAACCCTCTATTTTGCAACTATGTGCAAGCCACTATAGGCACAATATACATGGGCAAAAATGTCGGACAATGCCCATTGAAACAATCTAAGAAAAATGAAAATTCAGCTTAGATAACATTCTTCAAACTTGTTCGCCTGCCTGCTCCCTCTGAACTAGGATCTCTTTCGGTCATTGGTACAATTATGGATGTCAAAACAATTTTGCCCTCTTGAACACAAATCATTGATCCTGGGAGAATCCCCTTGCCCAAAACTTTGCTTTGTTCTTTCAATGTTTTCATATACTATTGGAGCCTTGGTAGCCTTCATGATGTATCTCCAATCCTCACTAGGAGGTCATGGAAGAAATGATTATAACTAAGAAAAAGATACAAAGACAATATCCTAACTAATAATAAAGCAATAATAATCGAGGAAGAGAGATATATAGAGTACTTATCTTTTGTTTTGAGGATTTGAGAGATTTGACAAATCCCTTTTAATCATTTCCTTCTTGCAGAAATCACTAAAAGCCATTTGTAATCTCATCAAGCTAGAAATGCTCATCCTCATTCTCATCATCAACATGTTACTTTCCTTTCCTTCCTTTGCATGGGCTAGGGTTTCTTCATTCAGTGGAATAATTTATCTAGCTCTAGGGTTTTATCCATAAACCATAGGGCTTTCTCATTCAATACTTCTAGTATTCTAGGGTTTACAAGCCTTAGATTTCTAAATTTTATCTACACCTTTTATAATTCCAATAGCCTTTGTCATATACAATTTTTTTTCCATATCCATGTGTCCAAAAAATATAGAGTCCCCATTACTCTCCATATGACATTGATTAAACAAGGATGTTCCATCTTGCTATCAGCCCAAGCACATGTATTAAGATTAATGGTCCATTATAGCTTTAGTAAGGCTTGTATTTTGCCTCTCTAACATTGTAAAGAAACAACACCCTCCAACTATCATCAACAAGGACAAAATATATCAAGTCGATTCATAGTTACAAATGAAGGTAAGGGGTATTCAAAGAAGGGAATATGACTATGGAATTTCAATGTCCTTTATAGAATCTTATAAGACAACTTACTCCATCAACCAATCCTTAATAAATGAACAATATTCATTCAAGTGGCATGAACAAGATACAAACTTATTTAGAGTCATTTGAAAGTTTTTTCCTTGATATTTGTTCAAATATGATTGTTCTCAACCCTTTCAAACTAAGTACCTTGACCTCTTCAAAACAATTGTAGCAATAGCAACAAATTTTCCTTTACAAAGAGAATCTCAAGTGCTGAAAATGACTTGTCCTTCACTAGACAATTTAGTTCTCCAAAAAATGAAGAGGAACTCATCCTCTTCTTTATTGTAATTTTATGAATTTCCTTTGACTTAGTCATATCTAATTACACTTTCATTTTGATTAGTAAATTCAAAAACATACAATTTTTCATAGAGGTGATTGAAATTAATCAACAACTTTCCTTTCCGGTATCTCTAGGCCTTAGGTGTTGTGTTATATGACCTCTCACATGACACTTCAACTTTGATTAAGTCCTTTTGTTGTAATTATTTACGATAGTTATTGCAATTATCTCAACATCCCAATACTCACATTGTTTGTCACTATATGAATGATGTTTCGATGGCACAAGTTCATTTGAAAATATGATCTCAATTCACTCTTGGAGCTTGCTAAATTTTGTAATTAATTGTTTTGTCATCTTCATGGAATAATTGATTTTGTTGTTGTAATGGAAGCATAAGTAAATTTCGAAGATAATTTTGCACCATTAGGTAAAGCACCATTTTTAGAAGGCAGATATCATAAATAGCTCCTATACTTTCTACCTTTTCCTAACACTTTTGAGAAAGGATTAGATAGTGTGAAACTGACCAGATTATAGAGATTAGAGGCACTCTGTGTTATAGACATTTTTGGGCACTTCAACCCCAATCATAAATGTCCATAAACTGAGGGCTCCTAAGTCCCTAAAAGTTTTGCTTCACTTCCTAAAGGAACAAGGTCAGCTGATTACATCATCTCCCAGAAGTTCTCCACTAAAAACTGCTCATAAA
>APFE030796323.1:893-17783 GCA_000404065.3 Pinus taeda | reverse complement strand
GCGACTAGAGTCATCTTTTGTTTTTTCTCGACTCTTTAAAATTGAAAAAACAAGTTGTGTCAAAGCGTCTAAAATTTATTTTAATCGGAATAACATCACAAATTCTCTTGTTGGTCTTTAGGTTGCGAAAATGGAGTCTACCAACCAAGGATTTCCCCTTGGAGGAAATCCTAGTCCCTTCTCCTCTTGGGGAGATGTTGGTGCACCCCATATGGCCACATTGTCACTTCTAAGGTTAACAATTGGTTTTCCTGTCTGTCTCTTCTCTACCTCTGTCGTTCAGAATCCCGTAATTCCTTAACAGTCAAGTCAGCAACTAGATGACACTAGAGTTTCCTCCCATCCTTCTACTTCGTCTGATTCTCCTTCTCCTCCTTCCTCTTCGCTTGGTAAAGATGATAATGCTAAAAACCAAGTAACTGAGAAGAAGAAGAAGCAGAAAGAGAAAAAGGAACCAAAATTGAAAGGGGGCAACCAAGCGTCATCTAGCGAAAATCCTCACACCGCACCGTCGAAACCTAAAACTCCTTATGTCATTTGTAATGGAGACCACTATCACCAAGATTGTCCCTGCATCCCACGAATCTTAAGGGACTGGTCTCCTCGTTTGCACAATCTGATGGTGTCAACCTCTGATGATCATGTTGAATGCACACCATCAACTAGTGAAAGTGAAGCACCTGGACAGAAAAGGAATCCCAGATTTCCTTGTAAATTATGTGAAGGCACCGTTGTCCCTTCCTTGACAAAGCTAAAAGCGTTTTGGATGACCGTCCTGCTTCACTGCTACGGCTTCCTCCTGGATATAAAAAAACTCTTGCCAAGTCCTCCACTGGTTGAAAATCTGGTTGGCCTGTCATTGTGTTCGGCCGAAGCATCTATCATTGAAAATGAACCCTTTGAATCCATACCAGATGAAAGTCAAAAGGTCGAGACGGCAGTTGACGCGGTCCTTGCCTTCAGATGTTCATCTTCGAATGTAACCGTCACTGAAGAGAAAGAGAATGACACCAATTCAAAAATTCCTTTTTGTAAACACAGACTCGCGATGAACTTGGGGGCAGTCCACGCCATTTCCTTTATCGGCAGGAAGGAATTCATGCAAGTCAATATCCGGGTGCCGTTTGCTATTCGGTCCAGGTGTCTGATATCACCACCATTAGCAACCGTAGTCGTTTCCTTCGACTGGGAATCTACTTAGGCAGACCGCTCGGTTTACTCAGCTAGTGTACCATTCAAGAATCATTAAATACAAGCTTACAGAAAATGGTTATGGCTGGTACCTAAATCATGCGATGAAGGGCTTTTCTGTGAGTATCCTTTCCTAACCTCTTGGAAAGTGCTTGGTTCGCCTATCTGCTTTTTTCCTCGAAATGAGAAAAAATTTGACAGGCTTTCGACAAAGGATACCAAGTCGACCTTTAGGGATCCTTTCAAAATGTGCCATTACTCTTGAGAAGAAAAACGCATTCACATGAACGTGATGGTAGTTTGCAAAGGAACCCTTGGATTATAATCTACTCCTTGGACGCGACTATATTTATTGCATGGGAGCCATCATCTCCTCACTCTTTAGAGTAATGTGTTTTTCGCACAAAGGCAGAATGGTCAAGCTCGTGGACCAAATGTCATTCCCCGGTTCACACATTGCAAATAGTCAAATCCCATCCCTAAATGCTCTTTTCACGCAAGTAATGTCTCATCGATCTCCAGTCCGTCCACCTAATGAGCGCGAGTGATTCAGAAGGATGTGACTGAAACCCAGGGGGCATGCACCCTGGTCTGTTTCAGCAGGGAAACCTTGGGCATAGAGTGGGTTTCCGTGGGGGATATATGACTAGTCTGACACACCCATCCTCACAAGAAAATGGGATTAGGTTGGAATAAGATACCTTCGTTAACGTTATGCTGAGTGGCATGCATTTGCACCACTCCCCTTTCTCTATTTTGGTAGACATCGCCATGAAAGCATTTGGTCTGCTTCGCGGGGAACTTTCATGGTAACCTGGAAATTTTTCACTATACTTGGGGGAATGGAAACCTTTTTGCATGCAAGCGAAGAGCGACTATTTATTTTTTTAATTTGTAGGACCTCTAACCCTTTAAACCCGTAAGGCTGGTCGTTTCCTAGCTTGCATAAAGAAAGGATTTGAGGCAAAGCTTCAAAAGTTGCAAGCCTCTTCAAAGTGGCATCTTGAATGAGACATCCTTATCATACAACTGGCAAGCAATGTTACTGAAGGGTTCAAGCTCGTTAAAAAATAAACCCCCCACGAGCAGTTTTAGCGCATAGTTCAAGCTCGTTAAAAAATAAACATAAGACATGAGCAAATATTTCCCCCTGCATTTAAGCTCATTAAAAAATGAACCGGAAAATAACCATTGTGAATGCCTTATCGCCAGCTTTTGAGCCTTGGTCGTGTTCTCATCATCACCTCCACTCTATTTTTAACCGATCATTCACCCCCATATGATTGTTTACCCTTTCGAGGAACATCTATGAAGAGTGATTCTATTAGCCATCCTTGTGACACTGTCGTGATTGGAGAATTCCAAATCTTTACCTGGAATCCGTTGCTACCCGAAACCATCACTCATTCCTCGAAAACGATTCTCCTTTAAGCTCTTTTCAACTGACTCATAAAATATGAAAAGATTGTCGAGTGATTGGCCTCTCCGGCTCGTTAAAGTCATCGGAAGTGCTATCCCTCCTTTAGATTTTAATATTTTTGGACTTGAGGGATTATTACACAAAAAGATCGAGCGCTTGTCTTGTTCAACTCGTTAAAACTATAGAAAATTCATCCCTTTTGTATTATTTTACGCTTTTTCAGACTTAAGGGATTACATGACGAAAAAGAATTGTTAGAGTCTCCTTTCCGTTCCTTTCAGACTCTCTAAAATTGAAAGGGACCGAGTTATCTTTTTCGTTAAACTCGTTAAAACCGAATAGCAACAAACTCGTCCACATGGACGAGAACGAGTTTCACTCTCACTAGACTCGCTAAAATATAGCGACAGGTTCGCCTGAAGGGTGGATTATATAACAAACATATGCTATCCTCCTCAAGCTTGACAAAAATAAAGAGGTACTAGTCAGCAATGACTGGGGAAAATTGGGAAGAAAACTTGAAAAATATTTATTAGTAGCTAGTCGCTCTTGAACATGACACTTTCCTTCCGCATCCATGTCGGGTTGGGCTATTCCGTTCACTGGTCATCACCATTGGTCCATCACACCATCCATCTTTGGGGTTAACACTACCAATCCATCATCAGTGTCGCCGATATGTTCAAGGGAAGTCATTCAGACAATTCGCCTTTGTCTCACCCACTGCAATACATTCATGCTCCATTCCTTCATGACTGCCACCCTGAACCCTGTATCGTCAGATTGTTTTCACCTCCAAAATCATTTGTTTCGTTCCGTGTCATTGATGTGTGATTCATTAAGGCCCTCCTGCGACAGGTCTTTTCTTGTTGACATCAGATCATTATCCAAGAAGTTGACTTAGGAACAACCCTTTCAGTACTTTGAAGCTTGCATGCCTCAATGGCAAGTTTCTCACTTTCGGCGACAGGTTTACATCAATGGCCTTCGACCGAGAGATTTTACGTGGTGTTCGATGCCAAGTCCTTTTTCACACCACGTGAATTGTACTATAGTACCTTGAGGGTCATTGTCATTATTGGTGATTCCTCTCGTGCTTGTTAATAGCTTACATCATTGGCTAGTAATCAGGCGATGTCTTTCCATGTTCGACTCCAGAACATTTTTCACATGGATCGACTTGTACCCTGAGTGAAGATTGAACGAGTTTTGAAGACCCCGGATATAGTTTCATCCATCCGGGCTACGATATATTCAGGAATATAAAGACATCAAGTGTACATCATTGCCAAACAGATGATCATCCAAATCAAAGGATGATCAGTCCAAATCATTAGTCTACCACACAGACGATTGTCTATCTTATGTACATGAAAATGAATTTATAAAGCTGAGCATGGGAATGCCCACCTCAGCTAGATCATGAAAAAAAAAATTCAAAATAATGTATTGTATTGTATCTTATTACGGTCGCCTCCTAGCTCGAAAAAACTTCAGATCCTTATAGTAAAGCATTTCACCCGGCATCAAAAAGATTAACGACCTCATGCTTTAGGGGGCAACTGTTATAGACATTTTTGGGCACTTCAACCCCAATCATTAATTTCCATAAACTAAGGGCTCCTAAGTCCCCAAAAGTGTTGCTTCACTGCCTAAAGGAATAAGGTCAACTGATTACATCATCTCCCAGAAGTTCTCCACTAAAAATTGCTCATAAATGGTCAAAATTGTATCTTATAGAGAAGTGTTGTTGGTTTTCTGGTGTAAATTCATAGTGTTGGGTGATCTAAGCTTTACTTGAGGTGAAGAAGGGCTTTCTAGTTGGAGGATGATGCTGGGTCGGAACATATGGTTGTAATCCTCTTGCTACTTTTCATCTTAATAAAGCTATTCAAGTTTTTCTCCATATTCTTGTATGTTTACTTATATGTGCATTTGTATGGTTAACGCACATCTGGTCCTGTGTTATTTATGAAAATAGATCTTTGTTCTTTGATAGTAGTATGTTGTTGTGATTCCATAGGTGCTCTTTGAAGCTGGGCAGACGAAGAAGAAGCGGCGAAGCTCTATCAGGAAAGAGAGGAATCAAACAAGGAAATCAAATGCAAGACTAAGGTTGGTCTCCCTAGTTATCCTCTTGTCTATTTTCATAAAGGAAAACGAAAGTAGACTTTACTTGTTTGTTTCTAAGATAGCTACCAGTCTTAGTGGGAATAGCAGCATTCGAGTGGACATTATTCCCGGTAACACTCGATCCTCCATGAATACCATCGGCCTACTTAATCATCCTGAACCTAGGGCTAGGGTATCCTATGGCTAGCCCTAATCTTTGCACTGACCCTTAACCTTGGAGGGACATGAACAAGCCTCAAACGAACCTTGGCCTATCTAGAATTCAACTAAGTCTTACTAACAGAAGGATTCTAAACCAAATATTCTACTCAACCTTCTTCTTACTTGCTTCATATCTCAATGTGGTTTCAGTGACTGATAATTTTAATCTTTATCTTCTTACAACAATCCATACAAAGTTCTTCTAGAAAAAATTAAAAACCATCCTTGACTTGACCAGGGATACACTTTTAATGTCTACTCTTTGACCAAGGCTCTGATACCATGTTGATTTTTCATGATTTCCTAATCTGATGATTACTTTCCACTGATTCTTTAATAAATTCATCTCATGTCACATTCATCATTAAGCAATTATACATAGAAAATATCAATAGTAAAACAATAATGACAATAGGACCATGAAGAGACAAACAAACACAAGAGACACACATTTTTACCCTCAAAAAACCATTAATAGGGAAAAAAACCAACAGCATTTTCTTAGAAAAATTTCCAATTCAACAAGAGATATATTCTAATTTTTCTAGTAAATAAAGTCAATTTGACCAACAAACAAGCCTAGGCTAAACTTGGTCAAATAGAGATACTTTTTGGCCTCCTGTAATGGTTGGTCAAGTCATGTCAAATAGATCAAATTTCAGATTCATGCAACTACCTTAGAAACCCTAGTCAACTGCAATCAAACTGCCTCAGACTTGCAATCAAACATCCTCCGAAATTTGGTCAAAATACTCCGTAGAAAAGTCAGTCAAACTATTGGTCAACAAGAGTCAAAGGATGGTCAAACTTCAATTTGCTTCTCTCCTCTCTCCTTCACTCATGTCAAAAGAAATCAAAAGATCTTTTGGTGATCCTAATTGGTCTTCAAGTGAGGAATTTGATTGGTAATATATAATGGTTGAAGGAGCCGAATAGGTGTGTATTTTCATTAAGTTGTCTTGTACTTCTTAAAGGGCCAACTTGACTTTTTGGAGGAAAATTTTGAAATTCAAAATTTCACTTTTTCCCTCTTATATTTTGAGCCGACTTGAAACCAACTTTTAATTTTCATTTTCTTTTATTTGAGTGCTAATATAAATTATGAATACTAACCGCAGCTACCAAAATTCAACAATATTGGGTGTGTCAAGCAGTTTTGTCCTAGCAGGTTCTCGTGAGTCTAGAGGTTTGACTGAGGGGTGCAGAGGTCATGGGTGTCAATATAGGTGAACCCCACCTACCAGCCTTTTGGCAATAACATTAACCCCTATTCATGGTCTGGAGGCGCTAGTTTAGATCTTATTAGAAGTTATTTAGATGCATTGGAACCTAGCTCGATGGCAGTAGTTATTTGTTTTTTAAGGTGGTTGTTTGTGCTACTCGAAGAGAAATGCTTCACCAATAGACGGAGCTAGGAGAGGAAGAGGAGAAAGTGTTCAACAGGACAAGCATCTTATGGAAGTTTCTAGACTTGGTGAGGTTGTGAACCCTAATCTAGACCACACATCTAGCCTGGGAGAGTAACTTCCCTCATAAGATAATTCTACTAGCTAGTTGACACACATCATCAAGCTAGTGGACTATCTCAATGGACATAGACATGAAGACATGAACATAATTATTGGTTTCATGAATGATTTGCAAAGCAACCAGTGACATATGATGGACTGTTTGTCCAGCTTCTAGAGGAGACAATGATGCTTACAGGAGAAATCATATAGATTAGAAGTGGATTGACCCATATGTAGATTCATGTACATTACAACTTCATGCCTCCCCCTTCTCTAGGCTTAGGACTAGAGCATCTGGCCTGGGTCGATTCCTCTGACCCATAATGATAAAATGCGGCATTTTGATTTTGATGGTATTTTGGTATCATGTATCTTTCTAGATTTGGTCGACAGAGTTTTTTTGAACTAGCTAATTGTTTTCGTAATGATCTTCTAGCCAGTAAATCTGGTAAGAGTGAGGCTAACGAGATCTTGGGAAAATATAAAAACTGATGTAATTCTTTTATATAATGGAAGCTCCTAGATTCACCAGAAAAAATTCTTATTCAAATCCTCAATATTTTCATATGCAAGGTATTTGATGGCTTATGTAACAATTGAACCAACAATATCAAAATTGGTCACAACAACAACAGTTTTTACCTTCACCTCAATTTTAAAATACTAATCAAGCACTTAGGCCATCTCAATCACCTACTCAACCAAATCCAAATCCAAACATTAGGATGGGTTAGGAAAATCAACAACCACAACCAAATCAAACAATTCAATTGAGTTAACTAGTTTACACCAATGAATTTGGTGAATATTCAACTTTTATTGATGTTGTATTTAATTATCAAGCCACCTACTTAAGGTCAGGAAAGATTTTAGAAGATCCAAGACCACCCAAAATTAAGTATGTGAGTAAAGAAAGAAAAAATTCAGTTTGAGAAAGAAGTTGAATCTTTGTTATCCAACTCTCAAAATTCAAGTCAACCAGAAAATCAACAATTTGATCAATCTCAATCACCACCATTTCCTGGAAGAATTACAAAAGCTAAAGTACCTTTACAACCAAGCTTTGGTATCCTAGAATAACTAAATAATTTGTGTTAAAATTGAAATCATTCAAGCTATCAAGGATACGCCAATCTACAATAAATTTATAAGGGATTTTTGTATCAAAAAAATCAAGGAAAAAGAAACATGATCCTCCAAATATCCAAGTGATTGGTCAATTATCTAAAATTATGCATGGAAGATCCTTGAACCTGAAGTATCGAGTCCTTGGTACCCTTATTGTTCAAGTACGAATAGGGAATAAATTCATTGCAGTTACTCTTGTAGATTTTGGAGAAGCCATTAATTTGATAACTAATGTAATTTTAAAGAGTCTAAATCTTCATAATCTCATGAAGCATAACGCAACTTTGTTGCAAATGGTTGATAGGTCCATAGTCAAACTTTAGGGAATTTTGGAAGACATTATCACCACTATGGGTTCATGGGAATACTTTATTGATTTTTTGTTTTACACATTAAAACTAGTATAGGAGGCTATCCATTAATCTTAGGACAACCTTGGTTACCAAACATAGAGATGCTTATATAGAATTTCGCTAAGGAAATATGACAATATCTCAAGGACAATAAATCAAAAAAATAAAATTATATCATCCTACAACATCCATTGAAGAAATTAAAGAACCATTCTAGATTCCTGAAGATCGTGAGATTTATTATTTTGATGAATACTCCACACCAATCCTAGCGATGGATCGAGCATTAACTTTGAAAGAACCAACAGATGATTGACTGATTTCTAATTATATGTATAATATTTATTCTTCTACTATTATAGTCAAATAATTATGTAGCAAAGAAGAAGAAACTCATATAAATCTTAATCATGAATCAATTTAATTTCAAAATTCATTTAGTGATCATCCCGAATCTTTTCAGAAGGAATTGAACATCAATATCTAGAAGAATACTTTACTGAAGAATTTGTAAATTATAGGGTAAAGAAAATTGAAAATTTTCTAAGAAATACATTAAATATTAATAGTCAGCTACAGTTGCAGAAACAATCAGAAGAATTTGCATGGATTACAAGGACGTGATAAGAATAGGTCCATCAACTTTTATGCACCATATTTATATTCTAAATGGAGTTCTTATTGTCAAATAACCCCAACACCAAATGAATCTAGTTCTAAAGGATATTGTGAAAGAAGAATGGCAAAAACTTCTAACAATATGGTTCATCTACCCTAACTCTAATAGTAAGTGGGTTTTCCCACTTGTTATAGTTCCAAAGAAAGGGGTTAAATGGAGAGTCTGGGTGATTATAGGGAACTCAATAGAGCTACTATAAAATATCATTTCCATTGCCATTTATTGACTAAGTGTTGGACTCTTTGGCATGGGAAAAGTATTTTTCTTTTCTATATGGTTTTAGCGGGTACATTCACATACAAATTTCTCCTGAGGATCAAGATAAAACTATGTTTACATGCCCCTGGGGAACCTTCTCTTGCAAATTTTTACCATTCCTATTATATAATGTGCATACTTATTTCCAAAGGCATATTTTGATTATATTTTTCAATCTTACTTATGAAATGGTGAACTGTTCATGGATGATTTTACTACTTTAGAAATGAGTTTGATGAAGCATTCACCAAATTAGAAAAATATCTATAGAAATGTATAAAAACCCATATCTCAATCAATAATGAAAAGTGTTTCCTGATCATGAATAAAGGAATTGTTTTAGGACATCATGTTTCAACACAAGGAACTAAGGTGGATCCCACAAAATTAGTCGTCATTAAAAGTTTACATGTACCTACAAAGCAAAGAGATGTGAGGATTTGTTTTGGGCCATATTGGCTATTATAGAAGGTTTGTAGAGAATATCTGCAAAGTGGCTTCACCATTGTTTGTATTACTTACTGGATATGTTGAATCTATATAGACGACATCTTGTCAACATGCGTTTGAAACTTTGAAAGAGAAATTAAATACTACTCCTGGTTTGCAAGGACCGGATTGGAATCTACCATTTCATATATATTATGACGGTTCTAATAGAAGTTTGGGTGTTGTTTTAGGACATAAATAAGATGTGACAACACATGCAATTTATGATATTAACAAAAAGCTTGCATGCATAATTAAATTATACTGCCAGTAAGAAGGAGTTCTTAACAATAGTGTGAATTCAAACATTACATTATTGGATATCCAACTTTTCTACATATAGATCATTTAGCCATTAAATATTTACTGAATAAACCAATTATTAATTGGTAGAATAATTTGTTGGATTTTACTTCTTCAAGAATTTAATATTATTATACTTGATAAACCTAGTCATGAGAATGTGGTTGTAGATTTATTTTCAAGGATAACTAGTGATAAAGTTGATGAACCATTAGATGAATTATTTACAAATGACAATCTATTTGTAGTGTCAGTAATGACACCATGGTTTGTAGATATTGCAAACTATTTGGTGGCCCATAAGCTGACGCGACAATTTTCATCTAGGGAAAATAATGCTCTAATAAGAAGACTTGCACCATATACATGGATCAAAGGATATTTTTTCAAATTGGTACCAGATCATATTCTTAGAATATGTGTTAGAGAGGACGAAATATATGATATTATAAAGGATTTTTATGCTGATCCATGTGGTGGACATTTCTTAGCCATTAGAACTACTAAGAAGTACTTTCCACAGGGTATTATTGGCC
Organism: Pinus taeda; assembly: GCA_000404065.3. Classification (NCBI taxonomy): domain Eukaryota; kingdom Viridiplantae; phylum Streptophyta; class Pinopsida; order Pinales; family Pinaceae; genus Pinus; species Pinus taeda. Next base: position 7,581 of record APFE030796323.1, on the reverse strand, counting down.
ATCATTGCATAAAGATGAGAAGGAATATGTGAAGGATTGTGATGCATGCCAAAGAATGGGTCAACCCACCAAATTGGAGGAAATTCCTATGAAACCATTAATTTCTTTGGAACCATTTGAAAAATAGGGGATTGATCTTGTTGGACCAATTAATCCACCTTCAGATCGATTTATGTACATACTAGTGTGTACTAATTATAGTACTAAATAGGTGGAACTACAACCATTGAAGAATATTCAAGAGAAGAGAGTAACTAATGACACTATATTTACAAGATATGGAGTACCTAGAGAAATTGGGTCAAATAGAGGAGCACAATTTACATCAAAGTAAGTGGAGAACCTCATGAATTTTTATAAGATAAAGCACAAAAATGCTACATTATACCATCTCCAAGCCAATGGGAAGGTAAAAATAGATAAAAGAGAATTATAAAACATACTTAAAAAAAAAACTATTCAGTTTCACCAAAAATATTAGCAAATTATCAAAAGCAGTATGCGCTTACCGAACTACATGGAGAGCTTTAACAATATTTACACCTTATGAGTTAGTCTTCAATAAAATTGTACTATTTCCCATTGAGTTTGAAATTAAAACTCTAAGGACAATAATGGAATTTGGGATGAATCTTTTAGTAGCATAGAAGGAAAGAATAACTCAGCTCAATCAATTAGATAAGTTCAGTGAGAAAGCTTTGCAGCATATGGAGACAAATCAACAGCAAAGGGAACGCTAACATGATCAATATATAAATAATAAATCATTTCAACTAGGTGACTAAGCATTGTTGTATGATTCAAGGTTCCATGATTTTAAAGGAAAGGTTATATTAAGGTGTTGGGACCCTATGAAGTTGAGCATGTGTATGAAAATGGAAATGTAAAGTTAAGAACAATTAATGAGGAAAAATGACCACTTATGGTTAATAGACATCAATTGAAGTTGTACAAGAAACTTGAATCCAAGGAGGAATTTAACTAAAGTTACGTCAACACCAAGATCTAAATTTAATTAAAGGCCCAAATGGTCCATGCATTTCTTGAAACCTGTATATATCTATTTAAACAAAATAAAACCTTACAATGAAAACTAACAATGGTGTTGTAGGCTATAGTAGATTTTGAGAACCAGAAATGGAAATTACTACTTAAAAAAAAAACTTATAACAAAAAATAGAGATGGCACTGTAAGCTACAATAATTCTTGAAAACAAAAAATTGCAAGTCGTATTGTGATCCGAATTGGATCCTAAAACTCTCTAAGTTTTCATGATTGTTTCAAATTATGCTAAAAGATTCAAGTCCTAGAAAATATCGAAGCTATTAGAATGAATCCTCATAACAATTGCAGTTGTGGCCAGAGCATAGCAACGAGGAACCTCAATCAAGCGCGCAGACCGTTGGCCCATGGTAAATCGCAAAGGCACAAAACTAGCAAAACCAGAGGCTAATTCGGGAAACAGAGGTGGATTCTGATATGCGATATACAGGTCATCCCCCTCAGTGAATGAAAGCCTTGAAATGCTCGAACCTGAAAATGTTATAAAACTCGAAAAAGTAACTGTTTCGGTTCCATAGCGTGGGATTTCCCAAATCCGGAAAGATATGGGAAGGCTTTGAGGTGGTAAGCAGTTTTGACTGAGTCCCACCCAATTCAACACATCGAGCGACACGTGTCCGACGGAAGAGAGAGAAAACCCCCAACATCAGATGGGTAAATGTCGTGCGACTTGTCTGTCCGATATGAAGGACAACCATAGGATCTGGGGGGTCCAGATCGACGGCGGAGATGCGTCTCGATGACCGACCGGATTTGACAGGTCAAAAAGTAAGATGACAGGGATTTGACGTCTGACATGGATGATGAGTTGGAAAATGATTCGTGTTCTCAAGAAATCTTGAAGAAAACAGATTAAGGACCATACAAATATGATTCAGGGAATCTAACACCTAGTTTGTTAACAAACAGGTGGCCACCTCTCTGCAAGGCGTTACCTAGTCATGATGATGCAGAGCAGAGGAATTCGAATGGACAGAGGAAAGGAAACTAGAAGGCTAGGAAGTGGAAACAAGCAGTCAAAGAGCATACTGGCTTTAAAGCTATGAACTAACAGAAGAGGAAGAGGAGGTAGCATACAGAGAGGCAACACACAGAGATGCAGAAACCTAATAGCAGAGAACAGAAAGTAAAAGTCGAGCTGACCTGAAGGTAGCATCGAGCCAAATAGAACTAGAGAGAGTCAAAGAGTCTGTATACTCCATTGAAGGCTTGAGAGGTCCAAGCAAGCTCCTCGGTAATGGCCTATCATACTACTGTGACCCTCAGAGGTCGAGTTTCAGTAAGGAAAGTCTGTGCACTCCATTCCTACTAACTCCATTTTGTTAGTGAGACTCGAATCGAGCTCACTATTGTAAAACTCTACTTGAAAACATAATAGAGAGGCCACCATTGAAAGGTTAGACCAGGAGACGTAGCCCTGGAGCATTGGGTGAATTCCTTATTAGACTTGTTTTGTTTACATGTTTGACTGTTATGTTTTCTCTGATTGCCTCAGTGTCTATGTATTTCACAATCTTATCGATCCATTGCATAAAGTAACATAGGCACATCCATGCACATGAGTCTGTAATATGATTCATTCTTTATCCTCGATAAATTCTAGATCAAGTGGTATCAGAGCTCAAGTTTATTAAGGTTAGAGAAGCTTGTGTTGGATTTTGTTGTTGAATGCTAACAAGATCAAAGCTTAAATTGGGAGAAGGAGAATTGGCTGAAAAAAACTTGGAAATTGGAAGAGTCTATTCTAAGAGGAAATGTCAGGAGAAAATCCCTTGGAATCAGACCCCCAGTTCATGGATAGTTTTATTACTCTGAAATCCATCGTGGAGGAAATGTAGAGGGACTATAAGAAACATAGAGATGAAAATGCAACAAGCTCCAAACAAGACAAAGGAGTAGAAGAATATCTCCTCCATGACCACTCCAAAGGCAAAGGGAAAGAAGAAAAATTCCTCACGCCTCCTAATAGCCCTGAAAATAAAAAGAAGACATGTTTTATTAAATCAGATGTTAAATTTGATTTACCAATATATGATGGAGAGTTGAATGGAGATAAGTTAGATAATTGGATCAGACAGATTGATGTTTATTGCAGAGTGCATAATATTGACTCAGACAAGAGTAAGGTTCAGCTGGCTAGCCTATGCCTTGGAGGCACTGCCTTGGTATGGTGGGAAGGCAAGACATAAGCTAACATGAAGAAACATGGTAAGATTCTTTCTGTCTGGAGTGAATATGTTCCTGCAATTAAAAAGCAATTCTATCCACTAGCCTATATGCAGCAAGCCATGATGAGCTGGAAAACTCTTCGACAAGTAAAAGGGCAAAGTGTACAAGGTTACACCCAACAATTTAGGAAAAGAGATTTGATTCTAGGAATTTCTTTAGACTCGCCTAAGACTCTATTGAAGTATATAGGTGGTCTACACAGCTACATGAGGTACACTATCCTCATGTTTAATCCCACTAGCATAGATGAGGTATTTGTTCAGGCTACGCATCTAGAAGCTAGAGGTAAGAATGGGAACCCAGAAGTTGGGGGATCATCCCAACACACTGCAAGCAAAAATAAGAAGAAAAGAAAAAGAAATGGAAAGAGAGGAAGACAAACACTGTATAGAAGAGAAAGTCCTCATGCACTCACTATAAGAAGGATGGGCATGATGATAAACATTATGGGATTCTACATTCGGAGATGAAACCTAAGAAGTTCGAGCGCAAGAAGAAGAAGACTGATGCAGCTATTCAAAAAGATTTGGGGTCAAACTTAGGAGATGAAGCAACAATCGTAGCCACAGGTATAAAAGGTAAAAATTCTAAAGCATCTACTAGTAATTCTACACAATCTACTGATAATGAATAAAATGAGAGAAAAATACGTGATCTTTTTCATATTCAAGTTATTTCCAATCATCAAAATATTGATACTTTGTTTGATAGTGGCTCACAAGTAAATTTAATTTTTGAAGCAATTGTAAAGAAGTTGGGATTACTAACCACACCTCACAAGAAACCATATCCATTAGGTTGGATATGTGATAAAGCAAAGCTATAATTGACTAGACAATGTAAACTTAAGTTTTCTTTTGGGTCAACATTTGTAGATGAGGTTGAGTTAGATATAGTTCCTTTGGATATATGTGGAATTGTTTTAGGAAGTCCTTAATTGTATGATAGAAAAGCTATTTTCTATAGAGTAGAGAACAAGTATCTACTCATTAAAGATGGAATCGAATATATTGTAAGAACTCATAAGCTCAAGAATAATTATACTCTCATAAACTCTCGGCAGATGAAGCGAATTGTAAATTCATGCAAACAACTTCTACTGATGGTTGTAAAGTAAAAGAAACCTGATAAAACCAATGTATTTGAGGGCTATGATGCTAAACAGCAAGCGTATTTAGAAAAAGTTGTTTCAAAATATGGTGCATTGTTTCAAGAACCTAAAGGTCTGTCGCCCAAAAAGGAAATAGTGCATGATATATTTGTATCAAGATGCTCCATTGCCTAACATCAGAATGTACAGGTTGTCCACTTTAGAGAATGCAGAAATCAAGAAGCAATTACAGGAGCTGCTTGAGAAGGGGTTCATCAGACCTAGCACATCACCATGTGGGTCTCCAATCGTTTTGGTGAAAAAAAAAGATGGATCGTGGAGAATGTGCATTGATTACCGAGCACTGAATAAGATAACGATCAAAAATCATTATCCCCTTCCTCGCATAGATGATCTATTAGATCAATTGAAAGAAGTTGTTTATTTTTCCAAGTTAGACTTGCATATTGGCTATCATCAATTCAGAGTTGCAAAACAAGATGCATGGAAGACTGATTTCAAAACAAAGCAAGGATTGTATGAGTGGTTGGTTATGCCTTTTGGTTTAAGTAATGCTCCTGCTACTTTCATGAGAGTAATGAATGATGTACTGAGACCTTTTCTTGATGATTTTTTTATTGTATATCTGGATGACATTCTTATATTTAGCAAAATGTGGGTTGAACATTTAAAGCATGTTAAGCAGACACTGGATGTTTTGAAAAGAGAAAAACTTTATATTAAACTCTCAAAATGTGAATTTAGAAAAACACCTTTGAATTATTTGGGACATATAGTAGGGGGTGGTGAATTGAAGATAGATCCCTTTAAGGTTGTAGTCATTGTAAACTGGTCTAAGCCCAAATCTACTACAGAGGTTAGAAGCTTCTTAGGAGCAACACAATATTGGAGAAAGTTTATTTCTAACATTTCCTTGATTGCAGCTCCCTTACATGCTTTAATAGGATTGAACAAAGTGTTTCAGTGGGGAGGCAAACAGCAAAAATCCTTCGACACCTTGAAAGAAAAGATTAGTACAGCACCAGTACTAGCGCTGCCCGATCTTCAAAGACTATTTGAGATTGAAACAGATGCCAGTGACTGTGCCATGGGAGCGGTGTTGATGGAGCACAGTAAACCCATATGTTATCATTCTGAGACATTTAATTCTGCAGTAGTTAACTATCCCACATATGATAAAGAATTGTATGCATTAGTACAGAGTGTGAAAAAGTGGAAACATTACTTAATGGGAAAAGAGACAGTTATACATACTAATCATCAACCACTTCAATATCCACACTCCCAAACTAAGTTGCAGCAATCAAGACACTATAGATGGATGGGTTTTCTACAACAGTTTCATTTAGTCATCAGATATAAAAAGGGCATACACAATAAAGTTGCATATATGTTATCTAGACCAATTATAAATGCATCTACTATACTTAAGCATACTTCAGTATTGCATGAAAGCTACATTAAACAATATGCTGAAGATATAGATTTTAAAGATGTATATGCAACTTTGAGTCAAGGCAAATGGGTAGAAGAATTGGATTATCATATTAAGGACCAACTCTTGTATCATTGTGGGAAGCTCTGCATTCCACAAACTGAAAGAGTAAAACGGTTGCACAGCTGCAAAGATTTTGTTATTGGCCGAAAATGAATGAGACAGTTTCTAGATATGTAAAATGGTGTACCATGTGTGCTAAAAGAAAGCCCAACAGTAGAAAACTAGGCTTGTACACTCCACTACCAATTCCTTCTCATCCTTAGGAAAATGTTTCCATGGACTTTGTTGGAGGACTGCCTAAATCTAGGAAAGGTTATGACTATTTATATGTTGTTGTGGATAGGTTCAAGAAAATGTGTATTTTGATACCTTGTAACAAACAAATAACAGCTGAAAAAACTGCAAAGTTGTTCTTTCAGCATGTATGGGTTCATTTTAGATTACCCACTTCCATAATATCTGATCGAGATACCCGATTTGTTGGGAAATTTTGGTCAAGCTTGTGGGAATTGATGGACACCCGGCTGAAGAAAAGCATAGCTTTTCATCCACAAACAGATGGTCAAATAGAAGTTGTTGGGCCCCTATAATACTAGTGATTACCCCATTACTATTGTAGTCATACCCCTTATTAATATTGTTGTGCCCCTATTGCCCCCATATTGTTATTAATGTGCCCCATAGAATCCATCTATTATTATTTTTGTGGCTTTATATCATTATTGTTAGGTCGGCTGGGTTATATTGTGACTCCTTAGACTCCTATATATAGAAAGGAGGTTTTGTC
>APFE030796317.1:13164-50282 GCA_000404065.3 Pinus taeda | reverse complement strand
ATGTCTTTGATGGCTTTAGTGTAGATAGGGATGTATTTTATAGCTTGCAGTAATGGAATTTTTATGTAGACATTTTTAAGCTCATCTAAGACATCAAATTGTGGTATAGACAATGGAGGTTTGATGTGGACCAATCGGTCTGGAAAATGTGGGTTCAATTGTTGCATTTGCTTATCACTGATGTCATTGTTTGATTTTTTCTCATTTGTTATCTCTTTTTCGTTTTCTATATTTTCTTCTCGCCTATCTGTTATTGGAGACTCTCTCTGGAGTACTTTGCCAGACCTCAAGTTTATGTTCTGTAAAGGTAATGTGGAATATGAAGTTCTGTCTTCTATATTGTAGGCTGGCCTCTCTGCTCTATTATTCGGATTTGGGACAGTTTGAGCAGGAATTTGCGTGGGTCTGGAAGGCTGTGGGTTAGCTGGAAATTGGAGTTGTGGTGGATTTATTGGTGGAGGAGCAGGCAGTGCCTGTTGAGTAGGCTGAGGTGGATAACCAACTTGCTGAGGGTACTGCTGATATGGTTGAGGATGTGAGTACTGTTGGTATGGTTGTTGATACGATGGATATGACTGAGGATATGTAGGATACTGTTGAGATGGTCTCCATTGTTGCTGTGAGTTGTTTTGGGGCTGCCATGGCATTGGTACATTCCATGAATTCTGCACATACATCTGATCATTCATAGGAAATTGCAAGTTTTGATTTGGGAACATACCTTGAGGTGTTGGCCTTGGCTGCCATGGTATTTTTGCGCCCATGTAATACATGTGTTCCATCTCTACATTGGCTGCCATGTTATAGTTCTGCAAAACCTTAACCTTAGGACAATTAAATATGTCATGATGTTCAGTACAGAAAGCACAAACTTGGATGATATCTAGTGGACAGTCTTTTAATGCATGTTTCTTCCAGCACTTGGGGCAGAAAATGGACATTACCTGGTCCTCAGTTTCTTGTTTCTTTTTGGCTTTTAAAGTGTCAATTTGATTCCCTATTGTGCTTAATAAATCTGTCTTGAATTCTTCTAACAGGTTGCCTATCTCAGCCCTTGTGACACTTGTTGAATTGGACTTAGTGGCCTTGGATGACAAGGTTCTTTTTCCCATCTTAGCTTTACTCCTTGAATACTTTTTGCATAGATCAGCGATTTCTTCAAAGGGTAAAACAGAGATGTCACCCTTACCCATTAAATTGAGGTCATCCATGTATTCTTCTCTGATACCTTTCAAGAATATTGTGCGGGTCAGTTCAAGAGGCATAGTTCGGTGTTAGATTTTTGTAAGTTATAAATAAACCGTTCCAAGTATTCCTCTAAGGTTTCATCCTCTTGTTGGGTCATTCTAAAGATGTCATCTTTAGAATCTTTGGATCTGCAATAAGGTTGATATTTCCTTAGAAATACTTTTCTCATACCATCCCAATCTGTGATAGTATGTTCACCAAGCCCCATGAACCATCTCAAGGCTGATGCTTTTAGTGTGGTTGGAAAAAGTCTGAGCCTATGGGCATCATCAGTATAACCATATGTCCGACATACAATGTCAAATTCGAATAAGAATGAGTCCGGGTCTTCCGAAGCCATACCATAGAAATTAGGTAGCACTGATGGTGGTATATTTTTCATTTTGATCTCATCATCTTCCTGGGGTTCTTGTATGGGAAAAGGAAAAGTGGACTCTTCCTCATCTCTGCGTCTTTGATTTAGTGCTGACCCATCTCCTTCCTCAGCCATCTTAATGGATTTATCAGAGTCACTTCCTTCAAAGAAGGGATTAAGATAAGAGTGTTCAGTCTCTGGAGAGTGTTCAATCTCTAGAGTGTATTGAATCACTGCACTACTTTTTCCTTGTGTGGCAGACCTAGGAAAGTCCCTCTTCTGAGATTTATGTATATATAAGGTTTTCCTTTCAATGAGCGTAAGTCTCTGTCCTGATTTTTGTTTATCCTCTAAGGCTTGAATGAATTTTTCCTCAGCTGGTGTTGAATTCTTTACAGAGTCTGCTCCTGATGATGATGGGTTAGTTTTTGAAGGGTGGGGGTTTCTTCTGAATCTACCCTGATTGTCTCTAAACCTAGGCATAAATGAACATGATTTTAACTAAATTTTTGTTGATTTTTTTTTTTTCTATTAAATTTTCAATCCTTTAAGTACGCCTCCCCGGTAATGGCGCCAAACTGTAGTGTCCTATCTAGGGGGGCTAGATCGGTCTAAATTAATTGTCAACCAGGGTGCGTTTACTTAGAGGCGTGTGCCTAAAATATATAAGCATAAAGGATCTACTCTAAATCTATGACTCCTAAGTACAGTGCTGGTATTAAGTCTATTGTTAAACTAACTAAGCATTAAATCATATGCTATTAACAACTGAAATGCAATTCCTATCATGCTGTATATGACTATCTTGAAAGGCTCGGTCCCCTTACAGAGACATCAACATGCAACCCTTGTTCAATATCATTCAGCAATCATGAATATTTAATGAAGGCATGTAAAGGAAAATTCATAACCATTATCCATATCAGTGTTTTATACACAACTCCGAGATCAAATCCTTTACGGGATGCAATTCATAATCTAGGAGAGGGTTATTCAACACATGTACAGACATCTAATTAACGCATTCATCACTGCAATCAAATCTCTGAATATATATATTATTCGCATTCAAGTTTCATTTAATTGAATTGACTGTAAACGAAATTAAAACTACAATGTGAATATAATGCAAATATAAACGAAATGTATGTCGGTATACCACATACGCAGGGCCCGTCCGCGTCTCTGGCACACCGATGATTACACCACGATCACAATATTAAAATGAAGTATGCAATATTAGATTGAAAACCAAAGGTTCTGTTCAGACAATATCAAAACGTAACTGTAATATCAAACGATAGTATGTGTAAACGAACATAGGTCTCGGTCTGGTCTTTTAATTACATGCGTTACATCCCTTGAAAAATGGATGTTTATCCATAGCAGCTGTTGCTGCTTTTGGTAAAAACGCAGAGATATTCCTAATCGACTTATGCATAAAATCAAAATCAAAATAGGAAACAACTTAAAATCGAATGGACAAAAATTGAATGCTGTTGCTGCTTTGTGCCAACATGCCAGAGTTGACTAAGCGTTGACCGTGCAGATAGGAGGAATGTTTCCAATGCGGGATAGGTGCTTGTCCATGCTTGGACATTCCTCTTTTCATCCATGCCTTCTGCTCCTACCTAGCTGCCATGCCACATGTCACATAATAAGCCATTTACAGGTTGTTGAGACTTCCTGTAGTGATTTAGGCCTAAAATCCTAATTTGTCAACAAAAAACCCCTAAATCAATTAATATGCATGTCAACAACTATAAACTATTAAATTAATTAATTTCCAAGGCATTTGAGGAATGGATGATGAGAAAAAGGTAGGAAATGGTCATGTTTTGGGAGGGAAAAAGGGTCTTAGAATGGTACCAACAGACATGTTGGGGGATGTGATGAATGCACTCAATGAAGCTGTTAGCCCTGACAACTTCAGAATGGACATGAGCCGAATCTGCCTGAGTAGCTACAAATGGTATAGCCACATCAATGAGACATTGTGGTTGGAATACCAAACCCACCTGAAAGGGGTTGTGGCCAGTTGAGCTATTGAGGGCTCTGTTGTAGCTGTGCTGGACATAGGGAGGATTTCATCCCATGTGCGTGGATGCTTCGAGTTGTACATACACAAAATGTGTACAATCAACCTGTTGACAACCTTTATTTGGCCACCAGTTTGGGGGTGGAAAGTTGTGGACTTAGTGAGCTTGGTATCTAACATCGACCAAAGACTTGACCAAAATGTACTTAGGAACTTGCTACCTTGACCTAAGATAATTCACTGTGGTATCCCAAAATGTACCCACACTTGTTCAAAGTATAGCTTAGCAGTGGCTTCTGCTAGGATACTATTCTTGCAGGCTGCCAAAATGGCGATCTTAGAGAATCTGTCGACAACCATGAGAACATAGTCGTTGTCATGCTTAGTAGAAGGAAGGTCCAACATGTAATCCATGGAGGTGGATTTCCAAGGTCGAATAGGAGTAGGTAGAGGAGTATATAGGCATTTATTTTTGATGGTCGGTTTGGCAATGATGCAAGCAATGCAGGATCTGATGTACTTCACAACATCATGTCGAAGGTTCAGCCAATAAAAACACTTCTACAACACTGTCAATGTTTTCTCTACCACGAAATGTCCAACGACCCGACTGTAGTGTGCCTCCCAAATTATCTTGGCACACACGCTTGAAGGAACACAGAGGTGTCCCAGGTGGCACAACAGTGCATCATAGAGGTGAAAATTTGGAACTTTCTTGCCTTCCAGTAATGTGTGGTATGTGTTGCCGAATTCTAGATTTCTCTTGTAAAGATGCGGCCACCCCGCAGTCTTGTGCCCATAAGAGTCGAGCATAGTGGTTAGGGAAATTTGTCTCGATCTCAAATGGTTGTTACGGGTCTGATAATGTGAGCACCAGTGTAGAGCAAAGGGGATTCTTCAACTCGGAAAACACCTTCTATTGAGATTTAGACCAAAATAAATTTTCTTTGACTCCCTCTTGGTGACTTGACTCAAAGGCCAAGTTATATGAGATAACCACAACACAAACCTGCAGTAGAAGTTGCCAAGACCCAGAACGTTGTGGAGCTCTATTAGAGTGGTTGGGGTTGGACAATTCTGAATGACTTGTATCTTAGATGGGTCCACATGCACACTCCGATCCTCAATGATATACCCCAAATATTGAACTTAGGTCATAGAAAAAGTGAATTTCTCCAAATTGGCACACAACTTATGTTGCCGTAGGGTTTGGAGGACCTGTCGAGTATGATGGAGGTGTTATTCCCAACTCTGGCTGAAGATCATAGTTTCATCCTAATACACCACCACGAATGAGTTGGTGAAGGGTCACAAGATATCATCCATCAGCCTCATGAAGGTTGCGGGGGCATTCGTCAACTCGAAAGGCATGATCAACCATATGAAAAGGACCTCCTTGGATTTAAAGGCAGTCTTCCACACATTGGAGGGTTCGTTCAATACCTGGTGATAACTGGACTTCAAGTCAATCTTACTGAAATATTTGGCCCCCTTGAGCTAGTCCAAAAGTTCATCAATCTGTGGGATTGGATATCTATTTCGAATAATGATCTTGTTTAGCGCTCGATAGTCAATACGGAGTCTCTAGGTCTCCTCCTTCTTCTGTACCAACACGATCAGGCTCCCATAGGGTGACGAAATGGACTTGATGTTCCCTTTTTGCAATATCTCCTGAATTTGCCTCTTGATTTCATCGTTCTCCATAACAGAGCATCGATAGATCGATCCATTGGTTAGAGGTGCGCCTGGGGTCATATCGATGGAGTGCTTGACCTAACAGTGTAGAGGTACCCCTATGGGTGAGGTGAAGATGTCCTTGCACTCCTCTACAACCTTGTCCATCTATTGTTGTTGTGCGAAAGAGCCTTGTCTGGAGGCTGTGGCCACAATCTTCTTCTTGCTCTGAGGGTGAATTATAAGGAAAAAAAAATCTTGGTATGGGAAATGACCTTACTGCATTGCTTTGCACTGATCAAAGAAATGGTGGTAGGCAGTGCTACCTCTGGTATTCTGTACAACTTATTTCCCAAATTAATAATAATAGTGGGAGGCCTAGACTCATACACAACATGTTGTTTCCACAAGTACGGTTGGCCTAATAAAACATAACTGTTAGGTCACTATACTACTAGTGTAGCCCCTTGTTGTTGTTAGTGCAACCCCCTTATTGTATTGTTGTGCCCATGTAGTGCCACATTGTTATTATTGTGCCCCATAGAAGCCCACTATTGTTGATTTTGTGCCCTTATAATATTATTGTTATGTAGGCTCTAATTATTTTGTGACCCCTTAGACTCCTATATATAGAAATGAGGTATTGTCATTTGTATAATTGAGTAATTGTTAATTTGTGTAATGTAAAGGAGGTTTCCTCCTCTAGGAGGCTAATTTTGAAGTCGTTGATCTATATCTTCTTCTATTTTGTGAACTAGTTGCATAACATTTGGTATCAGAGCTTTGGATTCTAGTGTTTTGTTGCTTCAAACATGCCATCATGGAATTTTCACTATAACTTTTTCTATGAAGGTTCAGAAGATGAAATGTTTATCATAGGGAGCCGAAATCCTAATGAACTTCGTGTAACAATTTCAGTTCCTGGTTCATTATATTTTTGGAGATATGATCCTATGAAGTTAGGGTTTCTACATCATCTAGAATTTCGTCGCGAATAGGTGACCTTGGGAAACTCATCCTATCTTCCTCTACGAGCATCAGATTTGAATTTCGTAAAACGTTTATGAAAGAGCATAGACTAAGGTATCTTGTGTAGTGTTTAAGGCCAAAGGTCGAAAAAGTGACACGTGGAATTCCGTACAAGTTTGCTTTACTGAACTAGTCTATAATCAGGTCGACATGGGAGATTGGACATAAATTTATCTTGAAGATTCCAAATTTGGTCTGACTGGTAGTATTGGAAACTAGACATAGAGTGCTACCACAAGACTAAATTTAAGACCTTGGAGATCCTAATTTTTAGAGATACAACAGATTCAACATCGTGGTCCTACAAAGCAAGAAAAATGTGTGTATTTTTTAAAAATTTGCATAAGTTTTGTTTGAACAATCAGTTTGAAGTGATTTGAGGGGCATAATGAAGCATAAATATCATCATTTGATTTGAAAATGACTCTAAAAAATAAAATGGAAACACCTAGTAAGAAACTAGAAAGCTCTATTATGACGCATGAAGAAGAGGAAGAAATGCAACATGATATATCAAAGTTACGAGACCAAGTGCAACAAATTTCACTCGAGCAAAGATTAACAAAAAATGAAATGGAATATAAGATGGATGGTTTGAAGAATGGTTTAAAAGAAGACATGGAAGGTTTGAAAGATGGTATAGAAGAAAAAATGAAAGGCAACATGGAAGATTTGAAGAATGGTTTAAAAGCAGACATGGAAGGTTTGAATGAAGGATTGACAAATTTGCTACAAGAAATGCTTCCTAATGGCGAAAGGATATTAGATGAAACTAGTGATGAGAAAAAAATGAATGTTAATAATGATTTCATAGACTCTAAATTTTGATTGAAGACCCACCATATTCCAAAGATTGATATGAGGAAGTTCTATGGAAAGGATCCAATAACATGTATACTACAGATGGAGAAATATTTTGATCTCCATAATGTGCAACACACACAAATGGTATGCCTTGCATATTTATATTTTTAGAATCAAATCAGTTTGTATGGTATCAATGGATTTGTTCTTGTAAACTACTTGTCACTTGGTCAATTTGTATAGAGGAAATGATAGCACATTATGACGATACAAAGAGAAACACCTTCTTTAGCCAATTGATAAATCTCAAACAAAAGGGTTCAATGGCAGAGCACAATGAGGACTTCCAAAAGTTGAATATCAGGGTAAATGATATTCCAGAGGAGCATAGGATTGATGTCTTCATAGGGAATTTAAAGGATAATATCCAACATGAGGTTCCCCTTTGAGAACCTGATTCATTGGAGAAGGCATTCAAGGTGGACAGAAAAGTGGAAAGAAAAATTATGGCAACAAGGAAGTCTACTGCTCACAACTATAAAGATAGAAGTGTTGCTGCTCCTAGCCTTCCATAATCTACAAGGTTGACACTGCAACAGTTGGAGGAAAAAAGAGAAAAAGAGATTTGTTACAGTTGTGATAGAAAATACACTAAAGGTCATAAGTGTGCTGAGAATAAATTATTTTATATAGATTGTGAAGAGGAGGAAGAAAAGGATCAAGAAATTTCAAAATAAGAGGATATACACCAAGAATGAACCCCAGAGAAAGAATAAATGAATTTGATCATATCTTGTAATGCATTGGTAGGAATTACCACTCCTCAAACTCTCAAGATATAAAGGTATATCAAGAAGAAAAGGGTAATAGTATTGATTGATTCGGGTAGTAACCATACTTTTATTCATTGTTAGATAGCCAAGAAATAGAATTGCTTCCTATATCCAGCACCAGAGTGTCATGTAATGGTTGAAAATGGAGGAACTATAAATTTCTCTTGAAAGTGTCATAATATCAAGCTATCCATGGTGGAATATGTATTGAGTAGTCCAATGCTTTCCATTCCAATGGGTGGTGTTGATGTTGTATTAGGAGTCCAATGGTTACAATCTTTGGGGACAATAGTTGTTAATTTTCAAGAACTTTTCTTGAAACTGTTTTGGGAAGGAAAGGAAGTTGAATTAAGGGGTTTCACAAGGAAACCATGAAATATAATCAACTCTAATGGCATGACAAATCTTTTAAATAAAGAACAAAGAGGTGTAATTTCATAATTATGCCCACTAGATGTTCAAACATCGAAGTCATATATTTCTCCAGATCTCCAAAAAGCCTTGGAAAATCATTCCAAAGTATTTGAGACTCCCAAAGGTCTCCCACCTATTCGTGATCGTGATCATGCTATTCATTTGATTCTAGGAAGTGTTCCCCCAAACATCAGACCTTATAGATATTTGTAAGCCCAAAAGAGTTAAATTGAATGTATGGTTGCAAAAATGCTAGAGGTTGGTATAATTCAACCTAGTCAAATTTCTCTCTCTGTTCCAATAGTATTTGTGCACAAGAAGGATGGATCATTGTGCATGTGTCTGAATTATAGGGAGCTGAACGAGCTCACTATTAAAGATAAATTTCCCATTTATGTTATTGATGAATTGTTGGATGAATTACATGGAGAATTTACTTCACCAAGTTGGATCTTTGTTCAAGATATCATCAAATTAGAATGAAGAATAAAGACATTCCTAAAAAAACATTTAGAACTTATGAGGGTCATTATGAATTTTTGGTCATGCCTTTTGGCCTTACTAATTCACCTTCAACATTTCAAGGTTTGATGAATTCCATTTTCAAACCCTTCCTTAGAAAATTTGTGTTAGTATTTTTTGATGATATACTAATCCACAACAAGTCTTGGAAGGATCACGTTCAACATGTTGATACGGTGCTCAAACTGTTGTAGGAGAAGCAATTATATGCAAAAACCTCCAAACATTTCTTTGGAGTATAGAAGGTGGAATATTTGGGTCATATTGTGTCTCATTAGGGTATTGAGGGAGACCCTAACAAAATTAAATCCAATACAGTTGCTACAACATTTATGGAAACAATTGAAAAGCTACATGGAAACCCAAATATTATCGTAAGCGTCACAGATCTCATTTTCACTCGAAATTTTTGGACAGATTTATTTTCTTATCTGGGTACTCAAATAACTCATAGCTCATCTTATCATCCTCAATCTAATGAACAAACAAATATAGTGAACAAATGTTTGGAAGGATATCTTCATTGCTTTGTATTTGATAAAAAACCACAATGTGTCAAGTGGTTACCTTTGGCTGAATGGTGGTATAACACTTCCTTCCATATTGCAGCAAAAATGACCCCATTTATGGACCTTTATGGATATCATCAACTATCCTATCACATAATATTCAAGAGAAAATTATAAGGTTCAAGCAGTGGAATATCACATCGAGCATCAACAACAAGTTCTCCAACTCTTAAAGTATAACCTCACTTTGGTGCAGAATCGAATGAAACAACAGGTAGATCAACATTGTAGCAAAAGAAGTTTTAATGTAGGTGTTTGGGTATGTTTATGGCTACAACCATACAAACAAATGTCCCTTAAGAAAGCTAAGAAGGATAATAAATTATCATGAAAGTACTATGGTCCTTACAAGGTGTTGCAAAATATTGGTATTATGGCATACAAATTAAAGCTTCCTGCATCTTCTCGAGTGCACCCAGTTTTCCATGTTTCATGCTTAAATAAGGTTATAGGTGACAAACTCCAAGTTCAAACAATATTGCCGGAACTTGACAAGGAAGGAAAAATCATATTGGAACTTGAAGAAATCACTGAAACAAGAACCTGACAGCTATGAAATCGATCAATTTCAGAGTATCTCATCAAGTGGAAGGACTTACCCGCTAAAGATTCCACATGGGAGGATGATAATTTTATACATAAGCATCCAAAACTACTCAAGTGTTGAGGACAATATTGTTTTGAAGGAGAGGGGCATGTTAGGTCCCTATACTACTAGTGTAGTCCCTTATTGTTATTAGTGTAACCCCCTTATTGTATTGTTGTGCCGATGTAGTCCCCATACTGTTATTATTGTGCCCCATAGAAGCCCATTATTGTTATTGTTGTGGCCTTACAATATTATTGTTATGTAGGCTCTGATTATATTGTGACCCCTTAGACTCCTATACATAGAAAGGAGGTCTTGTCATTTGTATCATTGAAGAATTGTTTATTTGTGTAATGTAAAGGAGGTTTCCCCCTCAAAGAGGCTAAATTTGAAGTCATTGATGTATGTATTCTTCTATTTTGTGAACTGGTTGCATAAAAATAAAAAAACTTCAAGAGGAGCAACAATATACGATACCTCATCTATGAAGGCCTTGATGTTGTAGGGAAGGTGGAACTATTGGCTGACACAAATATCTTACCCTTGGTGAAGTCACCCAATAGTGTACGACTATAGGTGTGGTGTGGTCGGTAGGTCCAACCACTTCACAACCTCTATTGAAATGAGGTTCTTTTGACTCCCGTTGTTAATAATGAACTGCAACATAGAACCCTTCACCCACATCTATGAGTGGAAGAGTCGATCCCCCTCCTCTGGATCTTCGGGATCATCCTTATGGATATTGGTGGTGGAAACAGCGGCACTAAGCTCTGCATCAACAATTTTCTTCCCTTTGCCATTTGCCTTGTCAGTTTTTGACAGATTCGAAACATGCATCTAATTTGAAAGCCTTCAGCTCAACCACTAGTGACTTCTTCGCTCCACACTCATTTGTGCTATGAGTGGGGATCTTATGGAACTCACAACATATCCCTGTGTCCTTCTTTTTCTTTGTGGTGTTGTTATTTTCTTGTAGCTTTGACAGGTTGTCTTGGGTTGGCCCGCCTTGGCTTTGTCCTTTGTTCTACTATTTGGGGGTGCCTTTCTCTTACTTTGGATTTGCAGATCCAAAGTCTCGCTTCTTCTGTTTAAATTTCTGCTTGATATTAACAATGTATTGATAGGTGGCACTAAGCGAGGAGATGTGAAGGAACTCCATCTCATCCTAGATATACTTGTGTAGACAGCCGTGCTACTTGAGTACCAAATTCTGCTCAGAATCCTTGATACCCAGCTTCGTGCGAAGCATATGGAAAAAAATTGTGAACTTCGGCACATCTTGGTCCCTTTCTTGTCGTAGCATGGTCCACGTTATGTATTTATATTCATAACTCTCGACAGGGTAATATTGTTCCTTGATGGTGTCTTGGAAATAATTCCAAGTGTGTGCGGTTGAAAATAGTGAGGATTCCCTCTCATCCTAATTTTCGCAGTAGGTTTCCCACAAGTCCTTGACATGTGGGGAAGATTTGAGGAGTGAAAAAGTAATGTTTTCTCGATTACAAAGTCATGAACTCAAAAATATCATTCCAACAGATTTAACCATCCATCTATGACGTCTGAATCTATCTTCCCTTCAAATATGGGAATGTCAAAGTTAACTTGTACATTAAAAGGAGTGGTGTCTCCAAAGTGACTGCAAGATGAAGATGTGTCACCTGTGGGTAGTTGCTGAAGGATCTTGGCAAATTTATCCATCATCATGTTCCTTTGTCACTTGAGGGCTTCATCAAGCAATATTTTGGAAGGATCTCCGATCCCCTAATATTTCTTTTCTTCAGCCATGGGAGGTCGTCAGGGTTTATGAGGCTGGTCTTGCAAAGGTTCAACCAATTCGAGCTCTAACTCCTTATACCCTAACCTCATTAGGGACATGCAAATAAAAACAGAGAAAGAGCAGAATGCTTTGATACCATTGATGCAGACTTATGCAGGAACACAACAAAATACAAATATGCACATAAACATAAAGATGCAGTAGAAATAAAATTTCATTTCATTAATATCCAAGAATTGAAATATGCTTACATACAGAAATGGAAATAAACTAGTTCATTCGATGGTAGCTTATCTCGGAGAAAAGATGTGGCAGCTACATGCCTCTGAACTGTGTAAGAATGAGGCTCAAATACCTATTTATTATTGAGAAACAATGGAAAACTCTAAACATCGAAAAACCTAACCCTAGGAGATGAAGCGCCAAAACTATGGGTCCTGTTTGGGTAAATTGGTACACCAACTTCTCAAGGTCGTAAATTTGGCATATGATCTTCGTTTGGCTATCACGATACCTCGTTTCAAAGACCTCAAAGAGAAAGCAAAAAAAAAATAGGTTAGCTTATTTGAGACAATTTTAGTCTCTCCATTTTCCCTAAAAACATCTTTTAGTCCCTCAAAATGGCTCCGAAAGTTTAGGACCCGAAAAACAGCGAAAAATAGTAAGTTATGCTACAATTAAGAAAACTGAAAAGAAACAACAGTGGGGGCCCAAGTGGAATAGATGGGTGACCACCAATATCCACCTAGATCAGTGCTCCCCCCTTAGGAGGAAATGGTCCCCAATGTGTTGAGTGCTTCCATGAGATGGGGAAACTTCTAATGAACTTATAGTCCCTAGTGAGCCACTTTCCTTGGTGGAGGAGTTATCTAGCTTTGACAACCCAATATAGTTGGATCTTTTGTTGGCAAGTGTTATTGATCTGCATGTCCCTCATCCAATCAATTGTGGCCTATTCCATGCAGTCTGGGTTTAACTCTATTGGCGTGAGTTGTTTTGTAATGTTTGATGTGTCCAGTAATGGTGGAAAGTATGGTTGAAGATGATCCACATTGAACAATGGGTGTAGTCCAAGGAATTGTGGAATGCTCAGTTTGAAAGCATTGTACCCTACAAGCTTAGTGAAGGTGTAAGGCCCATATTGGTGCAACCGAAGCTTGCGGTGGGGCCCAGCGAGGTGCTCCTTCTGTAAATGTAACCAAACTTTGTCACCCACATGGAACTTGTGTGGCACCCGATGTTGATCATGACATTGCTTGTACTTAGCATTGGCTCTATCTAATATGTCATGGGCCTGCTAGCGGATGTGATAAATGTGCTTAATGAATCTGTCAGCCCTGTTAGCATCTGACTGGACATGAGCCAAATTTACCTAACTAGCTACAAATGGCATGGCCACATCAATGGGACATTGTGGCTGGAATCCCAACCTCACCTGAAAGGGGCTATGGCCAATTGAGCTATGGAGAGCTTTGTTGTAGTTGTGTTGGACGTAGGGAAGGCTTTCATCCCATGTGCATGGATGCTTCAAGTGGTACATACACAGAATGTGTACAATCAACCTGTTGACGACCTCCATTTGGCCATCAGTTTGGGGTGGAAAGTCATGGACTTAATGAGCTTGGTATCTAACATCAACCAGAGACTTGACCAAAATGTACTCAAGAACTTGCTACCTTGATCTAGGATAATTGATTTTGGGATCCCAAAATGTACCCACACTCGTTCAAAGTATAGCTTAGCAATGGCTTCTGCTGTGACACTCTTCTTGCAGGCCGCTAGAATGGCCATCTTAGAGAATCTGTCAACAACTACGAAAACACAGTCCCTTCCATGCTTAGTAGAAGGAAGGCTTGACATGTAATCCATGGAGATGAATTCCCAAGGTCAACTAGGAGTAGGCAGAGGAGTATATATACATTTCTTCCTGATGGTCGGTTTGGAAATGGCACAGGTAGTGCATGATCTGATGTACTCCCTAACATCCCGTTGAAGGTTAGACAAATAAAAAAACTTTTGCAACACTACCACTATTTTCTCTACCCCAAAATGTCCAATGACTTGACTTCAGTGCACCTCCCAAATCATCTTGGCATGCTCGTTTGAAGGAAGACAAAGGTGTCATATGTGGCATAATAATGCATCTTGGAGGTGAAAATTTGGAACTTGCTTGCTTTCTAGGAGATTCTGGTATGTGTCGTCAAATTATGGTTCGCTCTTGTAAAGGTGCGGCCATCCCACAATCTCGTGAAAAAAAGAGTCGAGCACAATGTTTAGCACCATGACCGGTGGTCGGTTGAGGCAGTTTGCAACATTGTTGGTGCTTCCCTTCTTATACTTAATGTTCAAATGGAACTATTGTAGGTATGTGAACCATTTCTAATGGCAATCATTCTGCAACTTCCCTTGTGTTTGTATGAACTGTAGGGGTCGATGGTCTGTGTGGATGATCATTTCCTTCCCTAGAATGTAATGCTTCCATTATTGACAGGCCTACACAATGGAATACATCAGTATTCCATAGGTGGGATACTTTTAGACTGTGTTTGAAAGTGTCTCGCTGTGATATGTCACTAGATGCCCCTACTGAGTAAGAACTGCACCAATAGCATAATCGGAGGCATCTGTCTCGATTTCAAATGGTTGTCGTAGGTTTAGTAATGTGAGCATTGGTGTAGAGTAGAGGCAATGCTTCAACTCAGAAAATGCCTTTTGTTGGGATGCATACCAAAATAAATTTTATTTCGCTCCTCCCTTGGTGACTTGACTGAAAGGCCAAGTTATATGAGAGAACACCAACACAAACCTGCAGTAGAAGTTGGCAAGACCTTGAAAGTTATGAAGCTCTATTAAAGTGGTTGGGCCTAGCCAATCCTGAATGTCTTTTATCTTGGATGGGCCCACATTCACACCCTGCTCATCAATGATGCACCCCAAATATTGAACCTCAGTCATACCAAAAGGGAATTTCTCCAAATTAGCACACAACTTGTGTTTCCATGAGGTTTGGAGGACTTGTCGAATATGGTGGAGGTGTTCTTCCCAACTCTGGTTGAAGATCAGAATGTCATCTAAATACAACACCTTGAATGACTTGGTGAAGGGTTGCAAGATGTCATCCATCAACCTCATAAAGGTTGCGAGGGAATTCATCAACCTGAAAGGCATGACCAACCATTCGAAATGAACCTCCTTGAATTTGAAGGTAATATTCCACACATCAAAGGGTTTGATCGATACTTGGTGATAACCGAACTTCAAGTTAATCTTGCTGAAATATTTGGCTCCCTTTAGTTGGTCCATAAGGTCATCAATCCATGGGATTAGATACCTATTCTGGACAATGATATTTTTCAATTCTTGATAGTTAATACAGAGTCTCTAGGCCATGTCCTTCTTCTGTACCAACACAATCAGGCTCCCACAGGGTGATGAACTTAGCTTGATTTGCGCTTTCTGCAACATCTCCTGAATTTGCCTCGTGATTTCATTGTTCTCCAAAATAGGGCATTTATATATCTCGATCCATTGTGTAGCAATGCATTGAGGGTCAGATCGATGGAGTTCTTGACATGACAGTGTAGAAATATCCTTGTGGGTGAGGTGCATATGTCTCTGTACTCCTCTACAACCTTGTCCATCTACTGCTCCCATGCGAAGGATCCCTATCTGGAAGTCATGGCTAGAATCTTCTTCTTTCTTTGAGGGTGAATCATAAGCAAAAAAAATTTCCTAGTATGAGAAACGATCGTACTTCAGTGCTTTGCAGTGTTCAAAGAAACAATGGTAGGCAGTGCTACCTACGGTATCCTGTACAACTTATTGCCCAAAGTAATAATAACAATGTGAGGCCTAGACTCATACACAACATGTTGCTTCCACAAGTATGGTTAGCCTAACAAAACATCACAAAATTCAAGATGAGCAACATCACATAATACCTCATATGTGAAGGGCTTGAAGCTATAGGGAAGGCGACATTGTTGGATAATGTGGAGATCTCACCCTTGGTGAAGCCACTCGATGGTGTAAGGCTGTGGGTGTGGTGTGGTTGGTAGGCCCAAACGTTTCATGACCTCTACTGAAATAAGGTTATTTTGGCTCTGACTTTCGATAATAAACTACAGTGGAGAACACTTAACCCACATCTATGAGTGGAAGAGCTGCTCTCGGCCCTCCTCTGGATCTTCAGCCTCATCCTTGTTGATCTTTGTTGTGGAAATAGTGGCACTAGGCTCCACATTGATAATTGCTTCCCTTTGTCATTCCCCTTGTCGGTTTTTGAATCAGAGTAAAAAAATGCATCTGATTCGAAAGCCTTCAACTTGACCACTAGTGACTGCTTGGATCGACACTCACTTTTATTGTGAGTGGGGCTCTTATGGAACTTACACCATTTTCCTATGTGTTATAGACATATTTGGGCACTACAGCCCCAATCACATATGTTTATAAAACAAGGGCTCTTAAACCCCTAAAAGTGTTGTTTCATACCTTAAAGGATCATGGTCAACTGATTACATCATTTCCCAGAAGTTCCACCTGAAAAACTACTAAGAAATGTTCAAAACTGACCCATACAGACTGCGCCTTGGTCAAGGTGCAATGCATCTCACCTATTACACACAGAGGGTGTGATGCATAGGGTGTGATGGGCGAG
Organism: Pinus taeda; assembly: GCA_000404065.3. NCBI lineage: Eukaryota > Viridiplantae > Streptophyta > Pinopsida > Pinales > Pinaceae > Pinus > Pinus taeda. Next base: position 33,770 of record APFE030796317.1, on the reverse strand, counting down.
AGTAGACAAATGGTAGAGACAATTTGCTAAGTGGAAACCCAGAGAATCTTCTAGAAACTTCGCATATGACACTTGCCTCTCTGAATTCACCCAGGGATGAGTAAGAGATCATGAAATCTACGGAGCTTGAAGTTAAGCCAACTAGCCTTCGAAATTCTTTTTCTATGCAACTGCAAAGTAGATCAACGTTGCTTCAGTCAAACTCCAGGTTGGTTTATGAATTGAGCATCTGAATTCCAAACATCCTAAGTGCCCTAGTGGTAGCTCAATAACCTCATAAGATCATACCCTTATACCTTGTGTTTACTATCCATCATAGCTCGGCCTAAATCACTGAACTTAGCTGCAAATTTTGAGTAAAAACCAAGCTCATTTTCATTCCCTGGTCCATCGCACTGTCTCTCATTGGCAGTCTGGATGCATCGCACCTCATGTGTGCTGCAGGTGAGATGCATCCTTGTTTCCCTTAAGGACAGGTGCAATTATTGAATGAGACTGTTTCCCTCTCTGGAATTTTTTTTTTTCTTCATTGTTTTCAACTCTATTCAATAATTTTTCTACTAATGATCAATATATCATTGTTGAAGCCTTCTTCCTTTACATTATTTAGCCTCCATTGATCAGGAATTGTTAATGTTTTTTTTTTATGTATTTTTCATCATTTATAGTCCTCCTTTGCAAAAAGTAGCTTAATCGAACTGTCGTCTTTTGATTTAAAAGTGTCGTAACTGTTGTTTTGAGTCAAGAAGAAGAGTGTCGTAAAGTCTTCCTCTTCTAGATAGTTGATTGTACTTTTGTCATTGTATTTGATTTGAATTGTCAATATTTGAAGTGTCGAAAGCAGTTTTACATTCGAAATCGAAAGTGTCGTTTTAGTCTTTCTTTCATTTTGAAAATAAATTGTCGAAGTGTCGCTTTGAAGAAAATAGTTCAGATCTGTACTTAGTTTTCCTTTTTGGCATTCCCACATTAAGGAAGCGAAAAAAATACATGCATGTGCATTTGCATTTAGACTGCATGTGGAAAATGATTTAGGAAAAGTGCATTTAGTGTGTGCTCTCTACTCTCTGTTGAAAGAATCATACTTTTCTTTCCTTAGTAGCTAGGATTTTACTTGCTAAAAGAAAACAAATGACTGTTTATCATTTTAGATTGCCTATTTAGGAATTTTACATCTACATCACACGGTGAACCTTGAAAGACAAATTTCTAAGAAAGATCAACTCTAAAATAAACCTCAATGAACATAAAAACGCTTTGGAACCTAATGCACAACATCTAGAAGTCTAGGCTAGAGACGTATTCCGGCGTCGTAAAACCTGGTAACTATCGTTTTCATCGACGGTTGGGTGATTCCTCTTTGATACGACAAGTTCCAGTACGGACTTGTGCTCCCCGTACTGTCAAGTATATATTGGGAGACCACAATAGGATGATATCCTTTATCCTTAGGAAGCCGTGTCTGTTTCCCTATCGATCGTAATGCACTAAACACAGCATTTGGGAAGATTGACTACTGTACGTAAAGTCCTTGGTAATTTCTCTTTAATTTACGACCAAGATGTATATTACAGTTTTGTGATTGGTTTGGTAATCCCTCTGTCTAGACTTCCAGAGTAGTCACTTCTGTTCCTTTTCGATTCCCTAAAAGAAAAGGTCCATCTAAGCACTTGTCACTTCAGGCTCATTAAAAATTGAAGGCGACTAGAGTCACCTTTAGCTTTTTCTCGACTCTTAAAAATTGAAAAAGCAGGTTGTGTCAAAGCATCATAAAATTCATTTAATTCGGAATAACATTTTCCCCTTTTTAATTTTGAGTTGATCAAGTAATCCGCAATCATGGAAGAAAGTCAATCAAAACCCTGTCATTTGCAGAGACTAGTGAGTCAACCATCTTTGAGTCTGGAAACGAAACCATGCCGGGCAAAACAATATCGTTTAACTGGGTCGAAATATCCTGGATTATTTGAAACTTGTGTTTCAACATCATCAGAGACTCTAGTTACTCCAATTATTTCTGGTACATCCGCCTTTACAGAAGAAGTTCTGTAGTTACAAGAGGACATTAGAACTGATCCTAGTGTAATGGTAAACACTTCTATCTCTGAACTAGCTCCATCTAGAGCTGATTCAAAAGGTGTCACCCCTCCAGTATCTGTCGCTGCAGAAGCTATACCTTCTTCGGCACCGGAAATATTTTACGGACTTGACGGTCTACCTCTTCCACCTGGACTGATTGCGATAGAAGAGATTGTAAAGGATCTTCAATCTAGTACCCCATTACATTTTTTAACTGGGATCCACCTATATCCTTCTACTACAGAGGTTAGTTCTTTTAATCACCCTTCATCCCAAGTTCCTGTCGAATTGCCAGGAAATATTTTGGATAGATTAAACATGTCTGAATAGCCATCAACATCTAAGACTGTATCACCTGATACAGCAGTAGCAGAGCCTCCTACTACTACTTCGACAGTGTTCACTGGTATACCATCTGTCGCAACTAGTTCTCAACTGCTAGATGGAGTCCACCAAGGAACTGTTTCGACAACATGGTCTATTCCTATTTGTTCATCGGGAATCTTATCTGGAATATCTTATGTTGAGACTCAACAAATTTATCCTTCACATCAATATCAATTTGGGCAGTCCAGTCTCCAAATACCAATTTATCCTTTGAACATTAGATTGCTGCCATATGGGGGGTAGTATGCCTTTTCATTGTTCCCTCCGAGAGAACAACCATATGAGAGTTCACAACAAAATTCAGGTCAAACTAGAATTACATCCAGTGGTTGGATACCAATACTGCCTCAACAACCAAGGGTTGTATATTTAATACAACCAACCCAACTTGTGTCGAACATTACCACTACACCTACTATTGTGACTGTGTCACAAGTACAAGCACAACTGGTTGCATGTCAACCTAAAATTTCTCAAGTTGCAATACAACAACCTCTTGTCGGGGAAAGAGTGTAGCCATTTGTTCTTTTTTCAGGGTAGTGTACGAACCTGCTAGGGAAGAATTGGGTTTTGAAAACGGAAGGTAAGAACCTACGTACGGAGCATGTAAAAGCCCTGCTCCTTTGCCCGCTTTCCTGTAGATTTGCTGCTATCTGCTTAAGAAGGATTTAGTAGTTAAATTGAGTGCATGACTAAGCAGAAAAAGCCGAAGAAAAATTCCAAACATTTGCCAAAGCCAGAAAAAGCTAAGGGGCCAGTGACCCTTGGTCGATCAACCTTCATCGACGAAATCTATAAGAAAGTCGAATCTCAGCCTTCAGTAGGACCCAGGAAAGTTATTTCCAAATAGCCTACTAGCTCCCTTCAGGCCACAGGTTCACCATCTGTAGCCTTTGCTGAGGTGCATAGTCAAACTGACGAACACGACTTTCAAGAAATTGAAAATTCTATTCCAGAACTATTGCAGGAAGGGAACTTCAATAATCTTTGTGAAGGTGAAGGGGAAACAGGGGAGAGTGAGGAACTAAGATCTCCTCTCAGGATAACTCAGCCATTGAATAGCCCAGACAAAGGGAGTGCGGCAAAAATTATTATTGAAGGGACCCAATCCCCTCAGACAAAAATCCCAGATAGAGGAAGTGCTATTAAAACTATTCCTGTCAAAGCCATTCCCTCTCAACTTGGAATACCCTCTTAGATATTTCAGAAGGTTATTGACATATATTTGACTCAATGGCTCAAAATCTTCCAAACACCCAAACCTCTACATTACAATACCCCATAGTGGATTCCGCAGCAAATGCCCCCATGAAAGCAATCCCCCTTCAACATATCCCTACATTTCACGGGCTTACATCAGAGGACCCGGATGCATTTTTATTTTAATTTGATGTACTATGTAGGTGATATGATTACACCACTAACCCCCAGAAACTAAAACTGTTCCCCTCTACTCTGAAAGGGGCTGCTTTAAGAGGGTTTATGGGATTAGGTGGTGGGGTTATAAATAACTGGGAACATATGAAAGAGTCCTTTTTAAAAAAATATCGAGACTATTGCAGGTCTAGAGAACTAAAAGATGAAATATTCCAGATGATAGCTAGACCAAATGAAACATTAGAAGAGTATGTGGAACGTTTCCAGTATAATCTACAAAGATCTCCTTATGCATCACTGCCTTTGCCTGATAACGTGTTGAAAACAGCATTAATAAGGGGCATGAAAGAGCAATGGATCGAAACATTAAACATTATGGGGAAAGGGGATATTTATCAGGAAAGTTTTGCTGACATAATTGATTTATGCATCAGGAGTTCGAGAGGTAGTACACGAATCAAACCAGCGGAACATGATCGGTTTGTAAGAGAAAATAAAATCCCATCAGAAGGAGTAACGCGTGTGGAAATTGGAAATTTATTTGAAAATTTTAAAACTGATATACTAGGAACACTGACTACACAATTGGACATTTTGCAGGCCAAGAAAAAGCAAATGGAGGCATAACAGAATTTGGCAATCTTCTGCCCCAGGTGCAGGAAGAAGCATAGCCATAAAGAGTGTCCACTAGATGCAGTCCAAACATGCGCCATATGTACAAGGGATCACTCTACGGAAAATTGCCCCTCACTACCTGGACTGAAAGCAGTATATAAGGAGGCAGAAGAAGAGCCAGAAGCAGTATATTTGCTCAACCAGTGCCGTCAGTGGCAGCCACGACAAACTGGTACGTTTTCAGACCCAGCTTCTTCTTTTCAGTATCCACAGTATAATGCCCAACAGTATAATACATGGCAAAATCAGTTTCAACCTCCATTTCCAAACTAATCACCACAGTCATATCCTTCTGTGAACCTGTGGCTGAATCAGACGAGCCAATCTGGTTGGTCGAATCCTCCTTATCCCCCACCATATTGGAAAAACAACCCATACCCGCCGCCACAATGGACTCCCCCTACTTCACAAAGCTAAGCCTGGCAGACTAATTGGCAGAGACCAACGCATCAGCCAGTAGGAAATATCCCTCTCCCTCAACCTACACTGCCAACTTTACAACAAAATCCCCAGTCTAATCTGAGACCACAACTCCCAGCCCAACCCAACCCCAATCCAAATAACAGACCGGTCCAATCTCTCCAAATCCTAGAAACACCTGAAGAAGGAACCGATCTGAGGGAGTGTAATGATCTTTAGCTAAGATCTGGGCGTACTATTCAAACTGAGGGAAATAAAGCAGTTCAGATTGAAGATCAGTTACCTAGAGAACATCTGTCACATGAAGAAGATGTGAATAGACAACAAACTCATAATCAAGCAACCACATCCTCTCCCCCATTCCCAGAACGATTAGTCATACCTCGACCTATACAACAGCCTGATTTTGACATTCTGGGAGAATTGCAAAATTTGTACATAAAAATTCCATTCCTCCAAGCCATTCAAGACATCCCGATATACGCAAAAACTATTAAAAAATTGTGCATAAAAAGACCAAGGAGGAATATAATAAATAATCCAAGAGTTCAAGTAGTCGGCACTTTATCTGACTTATTATCAAGAAAGGAAACACCCATTAAGTATGAAGGCCCAAGAAACCCAATAGTAACTGTCCAAATTTATGGTCAAACCTTGCCCAATGCCTTAGTTGATCTTGGAGCTTCAATCAATATCTTAACAACCGCTACTTGCCAAAATCTAGGCATTACATCTGTAGAACCCACCTCCACTTTGTTAGAATTGGCTGACCGATCTGTGGTTAGGCCGGAGGGCATACTACATGATGTCATGGTCTCGGTTGACTCCTGGGAATATCCAACCGATTTTCTGATAATAAATCCTAAAACCCGACTTGATGGACATCCATTGATCTTAGGAAGACCTTGGCTCGCTACTGCTGATGCCTATATCAGCTGTCGGCAAGGGAACATGATCATAACTAAGGGGGCAGATATCAAGAATTTAGTACTATATCCCCCAGCGCAGCCAAGTATCACAATAGTTAAAACTAATAGGCACCCTGTATCATATCTTACTGATAACATTAGATCTCCATTAACTATACAAGAAGCACTTGAGTTCAAAGACCAAATAGAAGATGATGTCATCAGTAATTTCATTAGTAAAACTGAACTCACATCTCGTACCCAATGTCATATGATAAAAGCAGCATTTGATAACAAATTAGAAGAAGACCCTCAGAAAGATACACATGATCACACAATCCCTGTCACTTCTGTTGCACATAGCAAAACTGTGGAAATTGAACCTGGAAAAATCTTAAACATTAATGCCAACCTCACATCCGAACAAGAAACAAAGCTCATCCATATGTTAAGGAAATATAAAGAAGCATTTGTATGGGATTACCCTGATATGAAAGGAATTGACCCTCAATTATGTACACACCACATTTACATAGAAAATGATGCAAGACCTGTTAGGAAGCCTCAAAGAAGATTAAATCTTCATCTAAAAGAAGTAGTAAAAGCAGAGCTTTAAAAAATTTTAGATGTTAACTTTATCTATCCTATCTCTGATAGTAAATGGGTCTCCCCGCTTGTGGTGGTACCAAAAAAGAATGGGAAGTGGAGAATCTACGTGGACTACAGGGAGCTAAATAAAGCAACACAAAAATATAACTTTCCTCTCCCATTCATCGACCAAGTATTAGACACTTTGGCAGGGAAGAAATTCTTTTCTTTCCTTGATGGCTTCAGTGGGTATAACCAAATATAGATTGCCCCTGAATATCAGGACAAAACTACTTTTACTTGTCCCTGGGAACATTCACCTATCAAGTTTTACCTTTTGGCTTATGCAATGCCCCTGCCACATTCCAAAGGGCTATCCTTAGCATTTTTGCAGACCTAATAAATGAGGGAATGGAAGTATATATGGACAACTTTACTCCATACGGAGATGAGTTTGATCCAGCACTGGATACACTAGAAAACGTCCTACAACGTTGCATTTCTACCAGGCTTTGTTTAAGCCATGAAAAATGTTATATGATGATGACAGAAGGACTTATTTTAGGACATTACATTTCAGCAGCTGGCATTCAGGTAGATCCAGCCAAAATCCAAATACTTTGCTTATTCCTACCCCTACTACTCAAACAGAGGTACGTAGCTTTCTTGGATTCTCTGGTTACTACAGAAGGTTTATAGAACATTATTCACGTATTGTTGCACCCTTGTATGCACTAACTGGTAACGTCGATTTTCTTTGGACAGAGAAATGTGAACGTGCTTTCAAGGATCTGACGAAGCTCGTATCTACAGCCCTAGTCCTTCGAGGACCAAATTGGGATTTGCCATCCCAGATATCATCTGATGCCTCAGACACAACCATTGGAGCGGTCCTTGGACAGGAGGAGGATAGAAAACCATATGGAATTTATTACATTAGCAAAAATCTATCCCCTGCTGAATTAAACTATACTGTCACTGAAAAAGAATTTTTAGCCGTTATACATGCTGTTAATAAATTCAGACATTATATTACTGGATATCCTGTTATCTTGCACACAGATCATTCTGCTATAAAATATTTAGCAAACAAACCTATCACAAATGGCAGAATAACTAGATGGCTGATTTTATTACAGGAATTTGATATTACAATCAAAGATCGACCTAGGAGAGAAAATCCCGTAGCTGATTTCCTCTCAAGAATGCCAAAGCCAGCTGATGCAACAACAGTTGAAGATCAATTTCCAGATGAGCATCTCTTTGTTGTTGCTGTTCAAACACCCTGGTATGCTGACGTTGCCAATTGCCTAGCAGTACGTAAGTTACCAAAGCATCTAACCCCTAACGAACGAAAACAGATTGTTCAGCGAAGTACTATATTTTCCTGGATTGGGGGTTATTTGTTTCACACAGGGGCAGACATGCATATCAGGAGATGCGTTCGAAAGGATGAAATTTTTGACATATTGAAAGCCTGCCATGACCAACCATGTGATGGACATTTCGCTGATCGCAGGACGGGACATAAAGTATTACAAACAGGGTATTATTGGCCCACAATTTTCAAAGATGCAAAGAAATTTTTCCAAGCATGTGACAGTTGCCAGAGAGCGGGACACCCTAGTCAGTCAGATGAGATGCCTTTGAAACCACAGCTAATCATCAAACCATTTGAGCGATGGGCTCTTGATTTCGTGGGACCAATCAACCCACCATCAAACCAGAAAACATACATTTTGGTGGCAACAGAATACGTCACCAAGTGGGTTGAAGCAGAGGCATTTCCAAGAGCCACAGAAGAATCTGTTATACAGTTCCTGTTCCATCTATTTGTACGGTATGGCCTTCCAAGAGAGATAATTACAAATGGTGGACCACAGTTTGCTGGGAACAGAATCGCTGCAACACTCAACAACTATCATGTCCAGCATAAAATTACTACTCCATATCACCCACAGGCAAATGGGCAAGTAGAAAGCAGCAATAAAATAATAGAAACAATTTTAACAAAAACTGTTGCATCACATGGACGTGATTGGGCTGCCAGACTACCTGAAGCACTGTGGGCTTATAGAACAACATGGAGAAGCACCACTGGTTACTCGCCTTATCAGCTAATGTTTTGAAAACAACCTATTTTTCCTATAGAATTCGAAATCCAGACATTAGGAACAACACAAGAAGTTGGCTTAGACCTAACCGAGGCACAGACTAATCGACTACAAAAGATCAGTGAGCTGGATGAAATTAGGCTCTCTGCACTTCAACACACTTCCCTGATATAGCAGCAGAGAGTTAAATGGCATGATGCTCTCATTAAAAATAAAGTCTTCCACAAAGGAAACTGGGCTCTTTTATACGACTCTAGGTTTCAGGACTTCCCCGGGAAACTCCAGACTCGTTGGCTGGGACCATATGAAATCTAGAAAGTACATGACAATGGTACCCTTACCCTGATTACTATTGATGGTTCTGGATATGCCTTTAAGGCAAATGGCCATCGAGTCCGTCTCTACCGCAAACCACTTACTCGGGAGTCCTTCTGCCAACAGCTACGCCAAGATTCAGATATGGAGATCTTAGGGGAGGAAGACAAGTCTTCCTCACCTGTAATTCACTAAGAAATTTACTTTTCTTTACAATCTGTACATAACTTCTTGAATTACTTTTGTACATATTTTTGCAACAAGTTTTGTTACTTATGCTGTTCCTTTTCCAAAAGGGACAACACTTTTGCTTTCTGCTGTTCCTTTTCCAGAAGGGACAGCACTTTTGTTTTTTGCTGTTCCTTTTCCAAAAGGAACAACATTTTGGTTTTCTGTTGTCCCTTTTACAAAAGGAACAACACTTTGGTTTTCTACTGTTCCTTTTCCAAAAGGAACAACACATTTGTTTTCTGCTATTCTTTTTCCAAAAGGAACAACACGTTGGTTTTCTGCTGTTCCTTTTCCAAAAGGAACAACACTTTGGGTTTTCTGCTGTTCCTTTTCCAAAAGGAACAATACGTTTGTTTTCTGCCGTTCCTTTTCCAAAAGGAACAACACTTTGGTTTTCTGTTGTTCCTTTTCCAAAAGGAACAACATGTTTGTTTTTTGCCGTTCCTTTTCCAAAAGGAACATCACGTTTGTTTTTTGTCGTTCCTTTTCCAAAAGGAACAACACGTTTGTTTTCTGCTGTTCCTTTCCCAAAAGGAACAACACTTTGGTTTTCTGCTATTCCTTTTCCAAAAGGAACAACACTTTTGTTTTCTTTTGTTCCTTTTCTCAAAGGAACAACACTTTTGTTTTCTGCTGTTCCTTTTCCAAAAGGAACAACACTTTGTTTTCTGTTGTTCCTTTTCCCAAAGGAACAACACTTTTGATTTCTGCTATTTCTTTTTCAAAGGAATGACATTTGTGTGTTTCTGCTGTTCCTTTTCCAAAAGGAACAACTCTTTTGTTGTCTGCTGTTCCTTTTCCAAAAGGAACAACACTTTTGATTTCTGTTGTTCCTTTTCCAAAGGAACGACACTTGTGTGTTTTTGCTGTTCCTTTTCCAAAGGAACAACACTTTTGTTTTTGCTGTTCCTTTTTCAAAAGGAACAACATTGTTGATTTCTGTTGTTCCTTTCTCCAAAGGGACAACATTTGTGAACTGTTGTTGTGCCCTTCCACAAAAGAAACACCACTTGTAGGATTTTGCTCTCCTTGTGAAATAGCTTGTCCCTTTTGCTATTCTAAATGAAGGATGCTGATTGCTGTTGTTCTTTCAAGGTCTTTTTGAATACGGCTATGCACTTATGTAATGGGAATAAAAACACAGCATATGAAAATCAGTCAATCATAAATCGCTATCTTTATAAGAAACTGCCCTGAATTGTTGAGAAGACACAAGGAAAGACAGGCTTATTCATCATCTTTTGTTGCCATTGTTCTACTAATTCTGTTCTGATTGGTTATCTGTATCATGATGGTTCCAGCAATAAGAGCAAAGGATCTATACCTTCCTATTGGGACATTAAGACTTCTTCCACCATTCCTACTCTTAAGAAATGTTGAACCACCCTTTGTGTATGAACAGGAAAGGCACTTTATGAAAAACAAGAAAAAATGGAGCAAAATATGGTTTTTAAAATTGTCAAATTGCAGGATAGGAAGTCTCATTACGAGCTGGCCTACCATGATCATTAGGATAGAAGCGAAGTAGCATTCCCACTATGGCCACCACACCAGGGAAATGGTCCAAAAGGTATATCAAACAAACAACCCTTGGAACAGGAGGTCTCATCACGAGCCGACCTGCCCACTATTCGCTCTTTCCTCATGAATGGCATTATGGCTAACTGGTCACCAAGCCAGTATAATGGCCTACATTTTGATATTGCACAAACATTTCCTAGAACACACAAAGGACTATGGTTCCAGGGGTGAAACAAACAACTCTGCCAAGGTTATGGACACCTGTCGGCAGCAGAGCTCTGTTAATGGTATTGGAGTCGCATTATTTAAACCAATAGGTAAGAAAATTGCATCCTTTTGTTTCCTATGACGTGGTAATCAATTATATGATATTACCCCAACCATATAACGCATGATTATATATTATCACCAATCATTACAGAACCAGTGACACTGACCACATGAGACTCTCTATTTACAGCAAATGTCTTATCCCCGAACTTCCATCAAGTCACCGTAGTCTCTTACGTATTAAAGCGACGCAGCTTTATACCTCGATTTCGGTAATAAGCTGTTTTTTTGTAAGCATGGCATATTGCCATACGCTGTTCCTTAAAGACCTTGCTGCAGAACAGGCGCTGCTCCTTTATTTGACGGCTGGGACAGCCTATCACATTGCGGGGGGGGAGGTTAACCTCATCATTCCCCAGAGCACGTGTCAGCTCGCCATTTGGGAGAATGAGTACTCGGGTATAGCACCGCTCAACGGTATTATCTCTTTCTATTTTTCTTCTTTTTGTTTGTTCTTTCTGCATGAGTTGTTATTCAAGCCATTTCCACTGCATACACCGTAGTATGAGAATTTGAACGAGTGTTACGCCATCAATTTCTTTGCGTTTCAACAAATAGGTGCCGTTCCTTTGAGAATTTGCAGTGAAACTATGGGGGGAAGGTCAGTTCGCAGAGAACCGCAAGTACTAACTGTTTCCGCTGCAGCCCGGGAAATCCTGGAAAGAGCAGGATGGCTGACCTATCTTAACCGCCTGAAGGAGTCCAATGAAACAATAGCGATTGACTTTTTATAGAATTTGCAAGAGGACTACTCCATAGTAAGAGGAAAACGGATAGCAGTCACCGATGACATAATCACAGAAGTCTCGGTACTGCCAGCCATTGGACCAATATGGATAATAAAGAAGGAAAGGCTACAGAAGATTTTAGAAATCTTTCAGGACGAGGGCCAGAGCTTGACAATTCGAGGAAAGGGGGTGCTGCCAGCAACACTAGGAGAGCCGTGGGTGGAATTAGCAAAAATCATCCAAAGCTACATCACCTGTGAAGGCAGAAAAGACGTGGTAAGACCACGATATCTTAAACTCCTAGTTGTTCTAAAACAAAAATGTTCTGTGAATTTACCTGCATTGTTGAATTCACTACTTCATGATGTTGTACGAAGCTAGAAAAGAGCACAACATGTAGAGTCAGTCGTCAGCCACCACGGATTAATTCGGTTGATAGTTAACCATAGTCTTACCCAGCAGCAGAGCAGCTGGGAAGAACTAATTACCATCGTCAATAGAGGGTTGGCCACACCCGAACATCCGAAAAAACGAAAACAAGTCACTAGCACACCCCAACGACCAGAAAAACGGAAGCAGGACACTTGCACACCGGAGCAACCTGAAAAATATAAGAAATATGAAAACGGAAACATGTCACCAGCACACCCGAACAACCGGAAAAACACAGAAAATCGGCCCGGCTCGCATGGCTACAAGGGGGGTTGGAGAGGCCCCAGGAAGGCACTAGCCAGACAGTAGAAATCGAAGATGAGCAAACCCCAAGCGAGGACAAGGAAACAGAAGTACAGGACGAGGAAGCAGAGCAGTCTGTAGAGGCAGAAGCAGAAGAAGAAGGAGAAGAAGAGGAGGCAGAGAAATCTGCAGAAGGAGAAGAAGAAAAAGATGAGCAATCTGAAGAGGAAGGAGACGAGGGAAAAGAAGCCGGGAAGGAGGAAGGAATGGAACAACAGGAAGGAAGCCCATTACAAGACCCATTACGGGAAGATGAATTGGCCAGAGTTTTGGCCAATATGGGTGAATATGGCCAACCTATGAGTCCATCAGACCTCCATGCCAGAGAGAAACCCCAGGAGAAAGATGCACCCGAGGAATCATAGGTAGAAGAGGCAGAAGTAGAAAACCTGTCCGTTCATAATGAGAAGATGTCAGAAAATGCCGAGCAGAAATAGCCCATTCCTAATCAGAAGGCACCAGAAGAAAGTCTGGAGGAAATAAGGGCAGAAGAAAAATTAGCCCAAGAAAAAACAGAGCCAATTAAGGTTCTTACCCCCGGAACAGTCACCCTAGAAAGAAAACCAGGAAGCTAGTCACAGTCCCAACCATAGTAAACAACCTGCTGTTCCTTCTGAAGAAATGGAGTAAATAAGGGAATTACGAAAGGAACAACAGCGATTATTGAACATAATCGTCCAGCTTCACCAGCAGATTAGGATTCTAAAGGCGAGGCAAAGGGTAAAAGGGACTTCAGGAAGAGAAGGGCCGACCACACCAGTAAAATCCCTTAAGGGCAAGAGGCGGAGGACTAGAATCCATCATACTGCTCAAAACCCTGACAACAACCAACCTGTTGTTCCAAATGAAGCTGAAAGGCAGACTATTGTTCCAATTGAAAAGGAACAGCAATGGGCTGATGTCCGTGTTAAAATAGAAAAGGATGATAAGATAGTTCAGACGGAGGCACCACCTTCAGGAGTAATAAGGGTCCTGAACTCAAAGCAGCGTAATAAGAAAGTTCAGGTAAAGCTCCCGGCCTCCACGACTGCATGGAAAAAGGATCCGAAAATGATAACCCTTCATAAAGGTTTGAAACGGGCCCAACAAGAAGCAGAAAAGCTTAAGGAGCAAACGATCCCCCAAGAAAAATATGAAGAACTACAACAGCAGTTAAGGAACATCAACTTATTTGAAAGCCAGGCCTTCGAAGGATGGAGGAAGGAACAAGAGAAAGTTGCAAAGGTAACTCGTAGATTGGATGTAGTTATCAAACAGATGGATACCTTGTGTTCTCTATACAATGACGTCCTAGCATGTAGAGCCCGTGCTAAGAACTATGCCCTATTTTTAATGGAAAGGTATTTACAATTGAAAATAAAGGTTGTTAAAGCAGGTGCTCCCATACAAATTAACACTATAGATGATTTCATAAACTGTTGTAAACATTACGGGGTAAAAGTGCAGAGATTATTGTGTGAATTTTACTTGCATAACCTTGTACTAGAACAAGAGACCGAACTAAACCCTGGCCCTTTTGTTGGGGACATTCAATTGCAAGCATTTGTCTCATTTGCAGTCAATCAAATTAAATGGCTCAAAGCCTACAACACTTTTCAAAGACAAGAAAATGGATTAGATCTATGGGTAAGAGCTGAGCCTAGGGACCCAGCACAGTTATGGAGGAGACATAGAAATCTCATGAAGGCTCTAGGAGTGATTGAAGCATTAGGACCCATGCATGAGGCACTCATTCGGCAGGGACTTGAATATTTTTCCTCTATTAAAGACCCTGCCATTGATGCAGCTAAATTTCGATATCGAATATCTAATCTAAATATCCAGCTCAGAGAACCATTTATGTATGAGAACTTTAAACATGCTGCCAATCGTTTTCCCCTCTATGGTGAAATTGGTTTGAGGGCAAGGCCATCCTGGTTAGGATATAGGTTCCGGAGTCCAATCATTTGGAATCCTGCACCCGGATACCAAGCCCTGTATGAAATGCCTGAGGGACAGAAAGACCATTTCTTTGATCATTTAGTTTCGCATCATGGCTGTAGGACCTCACGTGAGATTCCATCTCTAGCCTACTCACTCACTGCCTTGCATGTCAGCTACAATGTTTTCATGAGGCCATGAAAGAGGGTAAGCCGGGGGGTGTGTGGAGTATCAAAGAAGGTATGTTTTGACGGTTATTTTAGTATCTTTTCATTAGGACTTAGAAGCCTTTTTGCATTGTGAACTTAGAAAATAATAAAGAATTATAACGAAACATGAGAAATTAATATAAAACGCTGACAATTGTCGTTTCCATGTACAGGAGGGAGGAAAAACGAAAAGTGGCCATCCTAAAGGAAAAGACAAAGATGAGTTAACTGTTGTCCCTTCGACGGGAGACTGCATGCAAACCAGATCAAAATGGACCAACCCAGGAAAGGAAGCAGAGATAACAGCTCGGCGCAGAAAAGAGAAGAAGTAACTCAGGATTAACGATTATGTGAATCCCTCAGGATCCTCGATCCCCAGGGATCGTTGTTTTATCTATTTCTGTATCTAGATATCTCCGTCATCATCCTTATATAATGGATGGCAATTTTAGCTAAGGGGGGATGCCTTTATGTAATTTCTTTTAAAAAGGATCAAGACTATGATCATTATGTTCTGTTAAGACTTGCGTTACTGTAATTTTACTTCATGCCTTAATACAGACTTGGTTACTCTTTTATCTTTGAGTCTGGATCAACCTTAAGCGGTGTACCCCTGGAGGCGAAGGGCCCGGCCCTGGAGGACACTTGCTCTTGTACCATTAAGCGTGGTTTCTATGTGGTTGCTTATCGACGTGATCTAGTAATCTGCCGTGTTTTATAAAGTTTATGTTACATGCTCTGTTTTGTTTAACCCATTTAATATTCCTGCAAACAAAAGTGTTGTATTGACGCTGCATCATGTTACTATTCCTTTACGTGTTGGTATAATGCGGGTAATCTCTACAGGATACTGTCGTTCCATTACAGATTTTTTGTGTTATGCGATTGTGCCTTAGCATCACAGAATATATCTCGGAAGTTTTGATTTTATATGATTATTGTATCCTTGAATATTATCGTTTTCATCTTGAGATGCAATCATATGCTTTTACTTAGAGCGATAAATGGAATCAGATTAAGCACATTGTGTTTATATGATTTTCAGTGTTATTCCATCTTGGATCCATAGGCAATACTGTTCCGTAGTGTGTGTACATCTTTAAGAATGAAGGATTGATGTTTGGATTGGTGTGATTGAATAGATTCATAGCTTGTTGAACTTAGTTACTGCTCATTTCCTTAAGTGTTGTTCCATTTTTGCGTTGTTGTTCCATTTTCAACTGCTATTCCATTTATGCGTTGCTGTTCCATTTTCAACTGCTGTTCCATTTCGAGTTGTTGTTCCATTTTCAATTGTTGTTCCATTTCGAATTGCTGTTCCATTTTCAATTGCTATTCCATTTTGAATTGTTGTTCCATTTTCAGTTGATGTTCCATTTCAAGGTTGTTGTTCTATTTCATTGCTGTTTTCTTTACCTGTCGTTTTGTTTCTTATTTGCTAAGGACGATCTCAGGCTGTAGTGAGCACCGGCATCTGCTACCAGGCTCCTAGACCCCCGATCTGTTCTCCGATTTCTTTTCCATCAGTTTCTAAAGGGATGGGTTATTTCTACCGAACCCTTGACTGATGTGTTGCTTCATATTTGAGTGTGTGATTTAGTCTTTTGAAGTAGTTAAGTTGTAGACACGTATCACTTACTTTTGTAGTTTTAAAACAGCTGTACTACGAGCATTACTCTGACAAGTGTTAAGCCTCAGACTGAGATACTCTTTGAAATAACAAAACGTTCCCGGATTGATATATTAATGTGAGGTAACTAGAGGTGAAAGAGACCCTTTTTATAGCTCCACAACATTCACATTCAATTTCATAAAATTCACAAAATATAGAAAATTGGAGATGCCCTCTACTATGGATATTTCACCGTCACCATCCTATCCGTACTTATGAAGGAATGCAACAAAATAAAGATATACTCATATACAAAGATATGCAAAAGAAATAAAACTTCATTTCATTAATATTGAAAAATTGAAATATGCTTACATATAGAAATAAGAATGAACTAGCTCAGGTGATGGTATCTTATCTCTAAGAAGAGATGTGGAGGCTACATACCTATGTATTGTGTTAAAATGAGGCTCAAAGGCCTATTTATTATTTAGAAACAATGGAAAACCCTAAACATAAAAAAAACTATCCCTAGGAGATGAAGCGCCAAAACTGTGGGCCCCATTTGGGTAAATTGGTACATCAACTTCCTTAGGTTGTAACTTTGTCATACGATCTCCATTTGGCTCTCATAATACCTTGTTTCAAATATATCAAAGAGAAGACTGAAAAATTACTAACAAGATAGTTTGGGGCTTTTCTAGTCTCTTTGGTTTCCCTAAAACATCGCTTAGGGCCTCAAAACAGCTCAGGAAGTCCATGACTCGAAAAACTGCCAAAAATATTAAACTATGCTACAATTAAGGAAACTAAAAAATTGAAAGAGACATTGTTGATGTCAAATTGGAATATAAGGGTGGCCACAAATATCCACTTGTACCATTCCTTCCCCCTTGGGAAGCAATGGTCCCCATTATGTTGAGTGCCTCCATGAGATGGAAAAACTTATGTTGAACTTGGTCCTTGGTGAGCCACTTGCCTTGGTGCAAGAGTTGGCCAAGTTTGACAACCCAAAAAATTTGGATATTCTGCTGGTGAATGTTATTGATCTGTGTTTCCATGATCCATTCGATTATGCCATGTTTGATGAATTCTAGTTTTAACTATGTTGGCGTGAGTTGTTCTATAATGTCTGATGTGTTCAGTAGTGGTGGAAAGTATGGTTGAAGGTGGTCCATATTGAACACTGGGTGTAGGCCAAGGAATGATGGGATGCCAAGATTGAAGTAATTTTCCCCTATAGCCTTAGTGATGGTGTAAGTCCTATATCAGAGTGGGTCAAGTTTTTGGTGGGACCAAGCAAGGCACTCCTTCTGCGAATGTAACCAAAATTTGTCACCTACCTGGAAATTCTGTAGCACTCGATGTTTATCATGACACTGCTTGTACTTAGATTGGATCCGTCCAATATGTCATGGACCTACTGGCAGATATTTTGAATGAACTCAATGAAGTTGTTATCCATGTTAGCTTCAGATTGGACATTAGTTGAATCTCCCTAAGTAGCTGCAAATGGTATGGCCACAATAATGGGACATAGTGGCTGGAATCCCAACACCACCTAAAAGGGTCTATGGCTAGTTGAGCTATGGAGAGCTCTGTCGTAACTATGCTATACATAGGGGAGGCTTTCATCCCATGTGCATGGATTCTTTGATTTTCACATACGTAGATTGTGTACGATCATCCTATTGATGACCTCTGTTTGGCCATCAGTTTTGGGGTGGAAAGTAGTTGACTTAGTGAGTTTGGTATCCAACATTGGCCAAAGACTTGACCAAAATTTACTTAGGAACCTGCTATCATGATCTGACATAATGGATTGTGGGATGCCAAAATGTAACCACACTCATTTAAAGAAGAGCTTAGCAGTGGCTTTTGTTGTGATACTTTTCTTGCAGGCCGTAAGAATGGATGTCTTGGAGAATCTGTCGATGACCATGAAAATGAATTTGATGCCATGATTAGTAGAAGGAAGGCCAAACATATAATCCATGGATATGGATTCCCAAGGTCGACTAGGAGTAAACAAAGGAGTATATATGCCTTGCTTCTTGATGGTCGGTTTGGCGATGGCATAGGCAGTGCAAGATCTGATGTAATTCCCAAGATCTTATCGAAGGTTCGGCCAAAAAATACTTGTACAACACTGAAATTATTTTCTCTGCCCCATAATGTCCAACAAACCAACTATAGCGTGCCTCCAAAATCATCTTGGAAAAATTTCTTCAAGGAAGACATATGTGGCCCAGGTGGCATAACAGTGCACCCTAGAAGAGAATATTTGGAACCTTCTTACCTTCCAGGAGTGTCTACTATGTGCTACAAAATTCTCAATTGTTCTTGTAAAGATGCGACCAACCCGTAGTCTTGTGCCCACAAGAATCGAGCATAGTGGTCAACACCATCACAGGTGGTTGGCTGAGTCAGTCTGCAACATTGTTGATGCTTCCCTCTTGTACTTAATGTCCAAATGGAACTACTGCAGGTATGTGGACCATTTCTGACGGTGATCATTCTGCAACTTCCCTTGTGTTTGTATGAACTTCAGGGATCAGTGGTCTATGTGGATGACAATTTCCTTCCCTGTAATGTAATTCTTCCATTGTCGATAGGCTTACACAATGGAATACATCTCTTTATCGTAGTTGGGATAATTTCAGACTATGTCCGAAAGTGTCTCACTGTGATATGCCATTGGATGTCCCTACTGAGTAAGAACTACATCAATAGCATAGTCGAATACATATTTCTTGATCTCAAATGGTTGTTGTGAGTTTGGTAATATTAGCAGTGGTGTAGAGTAGAGGTGATGCTTCAACTCGAGAAACACCTTCTATTCAGATTCAGACCAAAAGAACTTTTCTTTCCCAACACGAACTTGCGATAGAAATTGGCAAGACCCAAAAATTTGCGGAGCTCTAATCGAGTGGTTGGGGTTGGACAATCCCAAATGACTTGTATCTTGGCTGGCTCCACATGCACACCCTTCTTATCAATGATGTACCCCGGATATTTGCAGTATAACATTCACAAGAAAAGGAAAGAGCTAAATATTTTGAAAAGTATCTGACAGACATGATTCCTTCCACCAAAGATACTCTTTGAAATGATAAACTTCATAATTCCATGCTTCTTTGAGAGATACAACCTCCAAACCCAGGGTAAGTACAAGGGACTTGCATGGAGATGAATCAACTGAAATAGAATCTTGAATCCGATCAAGAACCAAATCTTGAAGGTTTGAAACGCTATATTTAAAATACCAAAGATCTTTTAAGAATTAACTTACATCCAGTGAAACCATGCAAAGAAAATAATTTTGTGAGAAAAAATAGATCTCACTTTGTTTAGGGATCTTACCAGAGTTACGAGATCCTGACATAACCATCAATAGAAGTTGAAGTGCCTCGACTTACAGATAGATCCGAGAACTTTCAATGATTTTAAAACCACATTTTAAAGATTTAATTAGGTCAGGCATGGTGTCTGGATAACTACTACCTGTACTTTCAATATCACCACTACTAACTGGATGGTACCCATCTCTGTCACTGATTTGACGAGATTTTCCAACTTCAACAACTAGATTGCTCGAGTCTAAAGATTCTTCTAAATGCACATGTAAGGATGAATATACTTGAAAATTTTCATGAGTAACCTAGACAGAAGAATTTTCTTCATGCAAAAGTAGAAATTACAAGGGGTAGAATAGACAATTAATGATTTGATTGTTTCTTCTTTCATCATGGATATCCTGACTACTGTAGGTTTTAACCCCGTACAGAAATTACCTGCATACGAATTCTAAATCAAAAGAAAATAAAAAATGCGAGAGCATAACCCATAAAACACATATACACAGAGATTTCCCACTAGATCTCAAAACCAAGACTACCAGCTTGATTTTTCATTATGTTCCTTTCAATGTTACAATACATATTTATACACGCTGAAGCATCCAATACCATGGACCGAAAAACCATCATGTCCAATACCATGGACCAAAAAACCATCGATCCAATACCATGGACCGAAAACCATCGCATCTAAAAAACATGTGCGAAAATCATGCACAAAACCATAGGTGGGTCCGCCCAACCTAACATAGGGTCCAAAACCAAAATTTTCCAGGGCGCTTGGGGTTATGGGTACCCCTCAAACCCCCTGTTAACTATGTGGAAAGAATATAACACAACCCAACAATATCCCACTTGTTGTTTTCTTTCCACAGGGGGCCACAGGAGAGCTTAGTCATTTTTCCATCCCTAAAACGCCCATTGTTTCTCTACACCAAGAGAACTTCTCAGAGCTCACATATTTTGTCAATGCATATGCAGCATTCTTCAAAGTGTCCACCTTTACCAGCAACACCTTTTTGTCTTCTATCATATCCCTCACAAAGTGATACTGAACATCAATGTGCTTTGTCTTTGAATGATAAGCAGGGTTCTTTG
>APFE030796309.1:36492-67234 GCA_000404065.3 Pinus taeda | reverse complement strand
GAAATATAATAAAATAGATATACATTGAATGAGAGAGGTAATACTTTTCATTAACAAGGAGATAATTGTTCAACATTACACCTTGTTTAGGATAGGTAACACCTACATCACCTACTATTGAAACTATTCTACTAAAAATGATCATATTTTTATTATATATGTACAATGAAAAATTCCTTAGTTCTCCTTCTTATCAAAAGAAGCCATGAAGGTGAGATAAACTTGGACATGCATAAAAAACTTGAGCGAAATAAGAGAAGAGTACAATGCTTCTTTGACTAAATTATAATATTATTACATTTATGCATCCTAAATTTTCCTTAATCATTTCAAATAAAAAAAGTATCATTAAATGGACACGCCCTTAGCATTGAGGATTTTCATGAGTACTATGTCACAATGCCTCACAACATGCAAACATTAAATGACCCACAACTTTATTCCTTGTTAGTTATTCCCCATATGTTAGTTTTATTCAAGAATTTCTCATGTTATCTTCTCTTTTAATCACTTAATTCTTCTATATATTTTGCACAACTATGACGTTTTTTTTCTTTCTTCTCAAAGGGTTCTATCTACTAGCAAAACTTTCAAGAATGGAAATTTATTTTAAAGATTATAAACCTTTCCTAACATTAGTACTCCGTAATATCCGTAATTTTAAATGTCTAATGATATTTCCATAAAAATATTGAGAGTTTTAATTATTTTTAAGTTAAAATAATTTTAAAGTATAAACTTTGAGCATATAAATTTAAAACTAAATTTAAAAAATGTCAAAATTGACAACTATTTTTATTTTTATTTTGAAAAACCTCGGAATATTACCCCCAATAAATTTCTCTACTACATGGAAAATTATTAGGCTTATTTACATTGGAACATTGTTTATTCTACCAAGACCTCATAGAATATCCGTCAATATTATCTCATTTTTCACTTTACTTAGGCACGCCCCTTCCTCATCAAGGGTGATTTAACTCCTAGAGGATGGTAACTCAACATGTTTCTTTTGTTATACATAACCACTTTAAGCATTAAATATGTTAATTGAGTACCCTACTAAATATATGTGGTATTTTAAACTTTCTTATTTATATGGGTCTATAATTATGCATAATCATTTGCCACTTGATTGTTGTTCACAATCACTAGCAAGGCCCCTTCATTCATATACAAAATTTGGACATATACATTTGGGTTTGTGTGGTCCTATGCATTTTAATTATGATAATGAAAATAAACGTACAAAATATTATGTTGATGATTACACTATAATGTGTTGGGTGTACTTACTAAAAATTAAATCTCAAGCTTTCAAAACATTTAAGGATTTCCATGTATGGATTGGATATGAAGCATAATCACACATTGGCTCTCTTCATACCATTAATGGAATATAATGTAATCTAATGAATATGAAAAATATATTTACTATCATGAGATTCAACATAAGATCATAGTTCCATACAATTCTCAACAAAACTAAGTAGTTGAAAGAATGACCATTACTCTATTGAATATAGTTCTCTCAATGAGGTTTTTCAAAAACACAACATTGATGTTTTGGGATTATTTGATTCTATGTGTAATGTATGTGAAAAAATTATGTCCATCTCACGCTCTTAGAAAAAGAGTCCTTGTAAAATGTGGCATGGATGAAATCTTTCACTAAGACATCACAATGTATTTGCTTCCTCTACATTCACTTATGTTTATTATAGTATAGCCATTCTTGCATATTTGGTATATTATTGTAAGTTTTTACTTCTTACTTTGTGGTTGTGATGTATCATAAGTTGGTTTTGGTTTCCTCAAAGGATTTCAGGGTAATTTCTACTTTTCTTAATGATTTCAAAATGAACTACCCTTCATACACTGAGTTCCTTCCAATATTGTACAATCTTTCTAGAATTCTCACTCTATGATTAAATTGTATCTTGGTTCTCATCTCGATATAATTTTTCTTTTTAAAATCATATATGTACAGTACTAATGTTATTTTGTTTAAAACAAAGCATCGGATTGAAGGATGTCATCTATATTACTAAGGTTAGACTCTAGTTATCTAAAAACCTTCTATAATGTTCTTTGCCTAATTAATTTAAAGCGATTCCAATTCAAACAGAGGAATTCCTTTCTTGTGTGTGTACATTAGTCTATCACCAACTTGGGTGATCTGGTGACATTGTTTTGGAATCAAAATTCATGCAAGTTTTTCCACCTATGCCTTAGCCTTCAAGTACTTATCAAATGCTTCCTCTTTACTGGGTTTTGATGTCAGTTTCCATTTTCACTTGATGTTGGCTGTAAAGAAATTTCATGTTGTTTGAGTTTAACTAAAACCC
Source organism: Pinus taeda (assembly GCA_000404065.3). Lineage (NCBI taxonomy): Eukaryota > Viridiplantae > Streptophyta > Pinopsida > Pinales > Pinaceae > Pinus > Pinus taeda. The sequence continues at coordinate 64,886 of APFE030796309.1, read as the reverse complement.
TTATATATCTAGTTCTTTTCCGAAAATGCATGACACTTAAAAAAATGTATGTATATTGATTAAAATTCAACGGATTTACCCTCTTTGTTAATGAAAATATTTAATTATGATAAAATAGTTTTGGTTGTCTTATGGCCCCAATAGTGTAAATATTTCCTTTTATTCATAAGGACAATTTATACAATATATTTACTTCTTACTATGTCTATTGAAGTGATTCCTTCAAAAGTTTACAATACTATAATATTTTTTCTATTTATATTATATGAGTACACATTAGATATTCATGTCATCTCTATGTGATTACACCAAATAATAATTACGCAAAATATGCAGAATACCAAAATAATAAACAAAGCCATATATGATTCCTAATATCCTATGTTTCTCAAGTAAACACAAACTAAGAAGAACATAAGGCTTCTTATTCAAGTAACAACGTTAAATTTAACCCAACGCTTTTTAAATCAATGGTAATTAGATGAAACCAGTCATTCCCTAACAAATGGTTCATTGAACAAAAAAAGTAGAACTATAAGTGTTTTACAGACAAACAAAAGGTTTAAACAAAATAAACTCAAAATTTTGATCTTGATAAATGCTTCAAATTCTTGGCCGAGATATCAGATCTAAACATAAAAGAAATTTCATGTATGTGAATGACTATATTTGTGAATAGAGGAAATATTTCTAAATGAATTACTTATCATTTAATAGTAAGATAGTATGTATGTGAAGAGATATGTTCTAGATTCATGAAATTGTAGTTTTCATTTCCAACAGTGCAAAAGAGAGTGACAATTTATTTGAATATAAGACATAAATCTTAAATTAACTTCCATATATCCACCTCCACCTCCACCTCCTCCACCATCTTCTCCTCCTCCTCCTCCTCCTCTTCCACCACCTCCTCCAACTCCACCTCCACCACCACCTCCTCCTCCTTCTTCTTCTCCAACTCCACCATCTCCTCTTCCCCCACCTTGAAATCCGCCTCTTCCTCTACTTCATCCTTAGCCTCCACCTCCTCCTCGACCTCCTCTGCCTCTGCCTCCTCCAACAACTACGCCTCCACATCCTACTCCTCCTCCTACTCTGGCACCTCATCCACCACCACCACCTCCTCCTCCTCCTCCTCCACTTCCGCCTTTGTCTCCTCCTCCTCCTCATCATCCACCACCACCTCCAACTCCACCTCCACCTCCTCCAACCCCTCTTCCTTTTCCTCCTTCTCCTCCTCCACCTCCACTTCCATCTCGTCCACCACCACCTCCTCCTCCTCCACTTCCTCCTCCTCCTTCTCAAGCTAAACCTCCACCTCCGACTTCACCTCTTCAGCCACCTCAACCTCCACCTCCACCGTCACCTCATCCTCCAATGATCCTCCACCTCCACCTCCACCTCCACTTCCACATCCTCCTCGTCTTCAACCTCATCCCCCTCCTCCATACTCTTGTCATCCTCCTCCTTCATCTCTTCCTCCTCCACCTCCACCTATACCTCCACCACCTCCTCCTCCTCCTGCACCTCCACTTTGTCCTCCCACTTATCCACCTCAACCACCTCCTCCTCCTCCTTTACTTCATCCTCCTCCTCCTCCTCCCTACTTCATCCTCCTCTTCTTCCTCCACCTCCATGTCCACCTCCTCCTCCTACATCTCCATGTCCACCTACTTCTCCACCACCACCCCCTCCTCCTCTATCTCCTCCTCCTTTCCGTCCACCTCCTCCATCACCTCAACCTCCACCTCCTCCTCCTCCTTGTCCTCCACCTCCACCTCCTCATCCATCACTGCCTATGCCTCCTCATCCAAAAACTCCACCACCTCCTCCACCAACAACATGACCTCCTCCTCTTCCTCCTCCTCCTTCAGCTCAACCACACCCTCCACCTCCTTCTTCTTCTCGACCTCCACCACCACCTCCACCTCCTCCTCAACTACCTTAGCATATTCCTCCTCCTCCTCCTCCTCCTCCTCCTCATCCTCCATCACCACCACCACTACCACTTCGACTGCCTCTACCTCCACCTCTTTCTCATCCTCCACCTCGACATCATCCACTGCTAGCACCTCCTTCCATGCCTCCTCCTACTCCGTCTCCTCCTCCACCTCCTCCTCTACCTTCTACATCGCCTTCACCACCACCACCACCACCTTTGCTAAGAGGGAGCTTGGATTACATCACCGCTTATTAAAAAGGAGTGACAGTTGTGTTTTTCTATTTCATGTGTCATGCACTAGACCAAGACTAAAAATCGTAAGTCTAAGTGAAGGCCATGAAGAGAAATCTAAGCACAACATTCTTGTATTTACTTTGGAAGAAATAATGGAGGGTTGGGTAATCATATGGCATCTTAGGCTCTTTGAGGATATGTAGGGCATCCAAGATGAGAGTAGGAAAGAGGACCTATATTATTTTAGGGCTCGGAACCAAAGATAGGAATAGTCCTATAAGGTCATACCCAGTGAACACCTAGGTGCGAATGTACCTTTAGAGACAATGATTAACCTGTTTATAATCATTGGTCTTTCCAACATTATGCTCTGATATAATGAGAGATAGAGTTTTTAGTCAAGGACTTACGGTTTAGGGTTTAGATTTTAGGTTTTAGTGTTTAGGGTTTCAGGTTTAAAGTTTAGTGTTTAGGGTTTAGGGTTTGTGGTTTATAGTTTAGGGTTTAGGGTTTTTAACACTTTAGTAAATTCTATTAATACACACTTAAATAAAAATTACAAAACTCTTTTTAAAATGTTATAAAATGCTTAGGGTTTAGGGTTTAATGTTCATGGTTTGGGGTTAGGGTTTATAAGACTTTATTAAATGGTTTTAATAAACATTAAATAAATGTTTCAAAATAATTTTCAAAATGTTATAAAATGATTAGGTTTTAGGGTTCATGGTTTGAGATTTAGGGTTTAGGGTTTAAGGTTTAAGGTTTAACGTTTAGGATTTTGGGTTTAGGTTTAAGGTTAAGTATTTAGGGTCTACAACATTTTGGTAAATTCTTTTAATAAACATTTAAAAAAAAGTTACAAAACAATTTTTAAAATGTTATAAATAGGTTAGGGTTTAGGGTTTAAGGTTTGAGATTTGGAGTTTAGGGTTTAGGCTTTAACTTTTGGGGTTTAGGGTTTATGTTTTTCTATTTAAGGTTTAGGGTTTTGTGTTTATGGCTTAGGGTTTACAAAACTTTAGTAAATACTTTTAATGAACACTTAAATAAAGGTTACAAAATTCTTCTTAAACTATTATAGTATTCTTAGGGTTTATAGTTTAGGGTTGAGGGCTTGGATTTTAGGGTTTAGGGTTTTGATTTTGGGGTTTAGGTTTTTTTTATATATGGTTTAAGGTTTATAACAATTTAGTAAATTGTTTTAGTAAACACTTAAGTAAAAGTGACAAAACGCTTTTAAAAATGTTATAAAATGACTACACTTTAGGGTTTAGTTTATAGGGTTTAGGGTTTATTGTTTAGGGTTTAGGGTTTGGAGTTTAGGGTTTACAAAAATTTATTAAGCGATTTTGATAAAAACTTAAAAAAAGTTACAAAACGCTTTTTAAAATGTTATTAAATTATTAGGGTTTAGAGTTTAGGGTTTGGGGTTTAGGATTTAGGGTTTAGTGTTTAGGGTTTAGGGTTTAGGTTTTATAACACCTTAGTAAATTATTTTAAGAAACACTTAAACATAAGTTACAAAACTCTGGTTAAAATGCTGTAAAATGCTTTGGGTTTAGGCTTTATAAGATATTATAAAATGTATTTTAAAACCTTATAACATTCTTAGTGTTTAGGGATAGGTTTTAGGATTTAGAATTCTATTAAATTCTCATGGTTTAGGGTTTAGGTATTAGTGTTTATAACACTTTAGTGAAGGCTTTTAATAAACACTTGAAAAAGCAAGAAACGCTTGTTAAAATTTTATAAAATACTTAGGGTTTAGACTTTGAGCTTTAGGGTTTCCGGTTTTCGGTTTAAAACATTATAAAATTATTACGGTTTAGGATTTATGGTTTATAACATTTTAGTAAATGATTTTAATAAACACTTCAAAAGAAGTTAAGAAAATATTGTTAAAATCTCATTGAATGCTTAGGGTATAAAATGTTATAAAATACTTAAGGTTTAGGGTTTAGGGTTGACAAGACGTTAGTAAATTATTTGGATAAAAGCTTAAGCAAAAGTTACAAAAGAATTTTTAGAATTCTATAATATGGTTAAGGTTTAGGGTTTATAAGACTTTGTAAATTCTTATAATAAACACTTAAATAAAAGTTAAAAACACTTTTTAAACTATTATAAATTGCTTAGGGTTTAGGGTTTAAATGGTTGGGGTTTGGTGTTTAGAGTTGTTTTAGGTTTATAACAAATAGTAAAGGATTAATAAACACTTAAATAGAAGTTAAATATTTTAAATGTTAAATAAAATTATTAGGGTTTGGGTTAGAGTTTAGGGTAAACATTTTACCCTTTACGTTTAAGCATTTCAAGGTTTAGATTTTTAGGTTAGGGTTTAGGTTAATGTTTACAATTAGGGTTGAGGGTTTATAACATTTCGAAAATTATTTTAATAAACACTTAAATAAAAATTACAAGACGCTTTTTAAAATGTTATAAATGTTGAGGGCTTAGGGTTTAATCTTCGCGGTTTGTGGTTTATGGTTTAAGGTTTAGCGTTTAGGGTTCATGATTTAGGTTTAGGGTTTGGGGTTTAGATGATAGGGTTTAGGTTTTATAATACTTGGATTTAGGGTTTGAGGTTTAGGATATAGGTTTTAAGATTTGGGTTTTTCGGATTAGATTTAGGGTTTAGTTCTTGGCGTCTACAACATGTTGGTAAATTCTTTTAATAAAAACTTAGATAGAAGTTACAAAATAAAAAAAAAATGTTATAAAATGGTTATGATTTAGGGTTCACAAATTAGGTTTTTTGGTTTGGGGTTTGGGGTTTTGGGTTTTAGTGTTTATGTTTCTATGTTTAGGGTTTAGGGTTTTGTGTTTATGGTTTAGGGTTTATAACACTTTAGAAATTCTTTTAATAAACACATAAATAAAAGTTACAAAATTCTTCTTAAAATGTTATAAAATTCTTAAGGTTTATGGTTTAAGGTTTAGGGCTTGGGGTTTAGGATTTAAGGTTTATAACATTTTAGTAAATTCTTTTAATAAACAATTCAAAAAAAGTTAGAAAAATCAAAATCTTGTTAAAATATCATTGAATGTTTAGGGTTTTGGTTTGGGGTTTACGTTTTACAGTTTACTTATTGAGGTTTCGTGTTTAGGTTTTCATGTTTATGGTTTAGGTTTTATAACACTTTAATAAATTCTTTTGATAAAAACTTAAATAAAAGTTAGAAAATTCTTCTTAAACTGCTATAAAATTCTTAGGGTTTATGGTTTACGGTTTAGTTCTTGGGGTTTAGGGTTCAGAGTTTAGGTTTTGGGGTTTAGGATTTAGGGTGTATCATTTAACGTTTATAAAAATTTAGTAAATTATTTTAATAAACACTTAAATAAAAGTTACAAAACTATTGTTAATATGTTATAAAATGCTTAGGGTTTACGGTTTAGGGTTATAACACTTTATTAAATGTTTTTAATAAACAATTAAAAAAGTGACAAAATGTATTTTAAAAGGCTATAAAATTCATAGTGTTTACGGATACGGTTTAGGGTTTAGGGTTTGGGATGTATAACATTGTGATAAATTCTTTTAATAAGAACATAAAAGAAGTTACAAAACACTTGTTAAAATGTTATAAAATACTTAGGATTTAGGGTTTAGGATTTAGAATTCTATAAAATGTTCATGGTTTAGCATTTAGGGTTTAGGGCTTATAACACTTTAGTAAATTATTTTAATAAACACTTAGAGAAAGGAAGAAAACACGTGTTAAAATGTTATAAAATACTTAGGGTATAGAGTTTTGGCTTTAGGGTTTCTGATTTGGGTTTGGTGTTTAGAGTTCAGGGTTTTGGGTTTATAACACTTTAGTAAATGATTTTAATAAACACTTAAATAGAAGTTACAATATGTTTTTTAAAATGTTATAAAACTATTGGAGTTAAGCTTTTAGGGTTTAGGGTTTGGGGGTTAGGGCTTAGAGTTAAGGGTTTAGGGTTTGGCATTTCACGTTTAGAGTTTAGGGTTTAGGGTTTGTGGTTTACAGTTTAGGGTTGAGGGTTTATAACACTTTAGTAAATTCTCTTAGTAAACACTTAAATAAAAATTACAAAACACTTCTTAAAATGTTATAAAATGCTTAAGGTTTAGGTTTTATAAGACTTTATTAAATTGCCCTTAATAACACTTAACATAAAGTTTCAAAATACTTTTTGAAAAATGTTATAAAAATGATTGGGGTTTAGGGTTTATGGTTTGTGATTTACGGTTTATGGTTTATGGTTTATGGTTTAGGGTTTGGGATTTAAGGTTTAGGGTTTAGGGTTTAGGGTTTAAGGTTTGGGGATTTTGGTTTAGGTTCAGGGTTTAGTATTTAGGGACTATAACATTTTGGTAAATGATTTTAATAAAAACTTAAATAAAAGTTACAAAATAAGTTTTAAAATGTTATAAAATTTTTAGGGTTTAGGGTTTATGGATTAGGGTTTATGGATTAGGGTTTAGGGTTTAGAGTTTTGGGTTTAGGGTTTAGGATTTAGGTTTTCGGGTTTAGGGTTTATGTTTTTGTGTTTAGGGTTTAGGGTTTTGTGTTTATGATTTATGGTTTATAAAACTTTAGTAAATTTTTTTAATAAACACGTAAATACAAGTTACAAAATTCTACTTAAAATATTATCAAATTCTTCGGGTTTATGGTTTAGGGTTTAGGGCTTGGAGTTTAGAATTTAGTTTATAGGGTTTTTATGGCCTTAGGTTTATAAAAATTTATTAAGATTGCTTTTTAAATAAACACTTAAAAAAAGGTTACAAAACACTTTTTTAAAATGTTTATAAATGATTAAGGAGGCTTATGGTTAGAGTTGGGAATTTAGGTTTATAACACCATAGTAAATTATTTAAATAAACACTTGAATAAAAGTTACAAAAAATAATTCTAAAATGTTATAAAATCTTAGTGTTTAGGGATAGGGCTTATGGTTTAGGGTTTAGGTCTTCGGGTATAATGTTTAAAGTTTAGGTTTTGAGGTTCAGGTTTTAGGGTGTATGGCTTAAGGTTTATAACAATTTAGTAAATTCCTTTAATAAACACTGGAATAAAAGTTACAAAATGATTTTAAAAATGTTATAAAATTCTTAGGGTTTAGGTGTAGTTTATATTGTTTAGGGTTTAGGGTTTAGGTTTTATAACACCATAGTAAATTCTTTTAATAAACACTTAAATAAGAGTTATAAAATTATTTTTAATAGATCAGAAAATGCTTAGGTTTTAGGGTTTAGGGTTTGGGTTTAGTGGTTTATTGTTTAGTGTTTAAGGTTTAGGGTTTCGGGTTTATGCCAATTTAGTAAATTATTTTAATAAACACTGAAACAAAAATCACAAAACTCTTGTTAAAATGTTATAAAATCCTTAGGGTTGAGGGTTTAGCGTGATAACACATTATTAAATGCTTTCAATAAACACTTTAAAAAGTTACAAAGATTTATTTTAAAATGTTATAAAATTCTTATTGTTTAGGGATAGGGTTTATGGTTTAGAGTTTGGGATTTATAACACTTTGATAAATTATTTTAATAAGAACATTAAAAAAAGTTACAAAACACTTGTTAAAATGTTATAAAATGCTTAGTAAATGATTTTAATAAACACTTTAAAAGAAGTAAGAAAACGTTTGTTAAAATGTTATAAAATACTTAGGGTTTAGAGTTTAGGCTTTAGGGTTTATTGTTTTGGGTTTAAAATGTTATAAAATGCTTAAGGTGTAAGGTTTAGGGTTCAAAAGAACTTAGTAAATTATTTTGATAAAAACTTAAGTAAATGTTACAAAAGTCTTTTTAGAATGCTATAAAATGCTTAGGGTTTAGATATTATAAGAATTTAGTAAATTCTTATAATAAACACTTTTATAAAAGTTAAAAAACACAATTTAAAATGTTATAAATTGCTTAGAGTTTAGGGTTAAGAGTCTAGGGTTTATAAGATTTTAGTAAATCCTCTTAATAAACATTTAAATAAAAGTTACAATTTTTTTTAGATGTTATAAAATGCTTAGGGTTTAGGGCTTATGGTTTAAGGTTTGGGCTTTGGTGTTTAGAGTTTAGGGTTTATGGTTTATAACACTTTAGTAAATGATTTTAATAAACACTTAAGTAGAAGTTGCAATATAACTTTCAAAATGTTATAAAATTATTAGGGTTTAACGTTTAGGGTTTAGGGTTTAGAGTTTAGGGTTTAGGGTCTAGGGTTTGTGGTTTATGAGGGTCTATAACACTTTAGTAAATAATTCTCAATAAACACTTAAATAAAAATTACAAAATGATTTTTAAAATGTTATAAAATGTTGAGGGTTTAGGGTTTTAATATTCACGATCTGTGGTTTAGGGTTTAAGGTTAGGGTTTAGGGTTATGATTTATGGTATTAGATTTGGGGTTAGATGCTAGGGTTTAGGATTTATAAGACTTTATCAATTATTTTAAAAAACACTTAAATAAAAGTTTCAAAATACTTTTTCAAATGTTATAAAATGATTAGTGTTTAAGGTTTAGGGTTTAGGTCTTAGGGTTTGAGGTTTGGGGTTTTGGATTTAGGTTTAGGGTTTAGTGTTTATGGCCTACAACATTTTGGTAAATTCTTTTAATAAAAACTTAATAAAAGTTACAAAACATTTTTTAAAATGTTATAAAATGGTTAGGGTTTAGGGTTTATAGTTTAGGGTGTAGGGTTTGGGGTTTGGGATATAGGGTTGAGGGTTTAGGTTTTGGGGTTTAGGGTTTATGACTTTGTGTTTAGGGTTTAGGGTTTTTGTTTTATGGTTTGGGGTTTATAACAGTTTAGTAAATTCTTTTAATAAACATTTAAATAAAAGTTACAAAATTCGTCTTAAACTGTTATAAAATTGGGTTTAGGGTTTAGGGTTTAGCAGTTAGGGTTTAGGCTTTAGATTTTGGCATTTAGGTTTTAGGGTATATGGTTTAAGGTTTATAACAATTTAGTAAATTCTTTTAATAAACACTTAAACAAAAGTTATAAAACACTTTTAAAAATGTTATAAAATGCTTACGATTTAGGGTTTAGTTTATAGGGTTTAGGGTTTAGGGTTTGGGGTTTAGGGTTTAGGGTTCATAAATTTTTTTTAAGTGCTTTTAGTAAACACTTAAAAAAGGTTAGAAACTACTTTTTAAAAATTTGTTAATTTATTAGGGCTTAGGGTTTAGGGTTTGGGGTTTAGGGTTTAAGGTTTGGTTTTATAACACCTTAGTAAATTCTTTTAATAAACACTTAAATAAAAGTTACAAAACTATTTTTAATAGGTCATAAAATTCCTCGGTTTTAGGGTTTAGTGTTTGGTGTTTGGGGTTTATGGTTTAGTGTTTAGGGTTTAGGGTTATAAAACATTATTAAATACTTTTAATAAACACTTAAAAAAGTTACAAAAATGTATTTTAAAATGTTGTTAAATTCTTAGCATTTAGGGATAGGTTTATGGTTTAGGGTTTGGGATTTATAACAATTTGATAATTCTTTTAATAATAACATAAAAAAAGTAAAAAAAAGCTTGTTAAAATGTTATAAAATTCTTAGGATTTAGCATTTAGGATTTAAAATTCTATAAAATGCTCATGGTTTGGGGTTTAGGGTTTATAACACTAGTAAATTATTTCAATAAACACTAAAAAAAAGTAAGAAAATGTTTGTTAAAATGTTATAAAATACTTAGGGTTTAGATTTTAGGCTTTAGGGTTTCTCGTTTTGGGTTTAAAATGTTATAAATGGTTACGGTTTATGATTTAGGGTTTATAACATTTTAATAAATCCTCTTAATAAGCACTTCAAAAAAAGTTAAAAAAGTTTGTTAAAGTGTCATTGAATGCTTAGAGTTTAGGTTTAGGGTTTAAAATGTTATAAAATGCTTAAGGTTTAGGGCTTAGGATTCACAAGACTTCAATAAATTCCTTTTATAAACACTTAAAAAATGTTACAAAATGCTTTTTAAAATGCTTAGTGTTTACGGTTTAGGGTCTAGCTCTTGTAACACTTCAATAAATTCTTTTAATAAACACTTGGAGAAAAGTTACAAAACACTTGCTAAAGATTTATAGAATGCTTAGGGTTTAGTTTTGAGGGACACTTTACTAAATTCCTTTAATAAACACTTTTAAAAAAGTTACAAAACTCTTGTTAAAATTTTATAAATTTCTTAGGGTGTAGGTTTTAGGATTAGCGTTTATAACACTTTCATAAATGCTTTTAATAATCACTTAAAAAAGGTTACAAAACACTTATTAAAATGTTATAAAATGTTTAGGGTTTGGGGTTTTAAATTGTTACAAAATTCTTACTAAATTGTAATAAAATTCTTAGGGTTTAGAGTTTATAACAATTTAGTAAATTCTTTAAATAAACAATTAAAGAAAGTTACAAGCGGTTGTTAAAATGTTATAAAATACTTAGTGTTTAGGGTTTGGGAGTTAAAATGTTATAAAGTGCTTTTGGTTTAGGGTTTAGGCTTTAGGTTGGGGGTGTGGGTATTATGGTTTAGGATTTATGGTTTATAATACTTTAATAAATTCTTTAAATAAACACTTATAAAAAAATCCAAATAAAGGATATTTAGGGTTTAGGGTTTTTTGGGGTTTTTAGGATTTAGGGTTTTTTAGGTTTTAGGGTTTTCTAGGGTTTATGGTTTTTTAGAGTTTAGGGTTTTTATGGTTTATGGCTTTTTTAGGCCTTTTCTTATTTAGGGTTTAGGGTATATTTTAGTTTGGATTTGGTTTAAGGATAGGTTTAGGATTAAGGGTTTAGATTTATAGCACTTTAGTAAGTGGTTTTAGTAACACTTAAATTAAAAGCTACAAAACAATTTTTAGAATGTTATAAAATCCTTAGGTTTTACGGTTTCAGGTTTAGGGATTAGGGTTTAGGGTTGATAAGATCTTAGTAAATGATTTTAGGGTTTATTATTTAGGCTTTAAACATTAAGATATAGGGTTTGGGGTTTAGGGTTTATGTTTTAAAACACTTTCCTAAATTATTTTAATAAACAGTTAAACTAAAGTTACATAACACTTTCTAAAATGTTATAAAATTCTTAGTGTTTAGGGTTTACCCTTTGGGGTTTACGGTTTGGGATTTAGGGTTTCGGGTTCAAGGTTTAGGTTTTAGGGTTTATGGTTTAGCATTTATGGTTTAGGATTTATAACAACAAAGTTACAAAATAGTTTTTAAAATATTATAATCAAAATTAGTGTTTAGGGTTTAGGCTTGAGGGTTTATGGTTTAGGGTTTAGGGTTTAGGATTTTTAACACTTTAGTAAATTCTTTTAAATATTTATAAAATGGTTTAGGGTTTAGGATTTATGTTTTTTAAAATATTATAAATGATTACGGTTTAGGTTTTAGGGTTTGGAGGTTTAGGGTTTAGGGCTTTCACTCTATGGTTTAAGGATTATAACACTTTAGTAAATGATTTTAATAAACACTTAAATTTAAAGTTACAAAACACTTTTTGAAATGTTGTAAGAAAATGCTTAGGGTTTAGGTTTTAGGGTTTATAAGCACTTTAGTAAATCTTTATAAACACATAATAATATTTAGAAAAGTTATTTTCAAAATGTTATAAATACATAGGGGTTTAGGTTTTTAGGGTTGAGGGTGTAGTGTCTGGGGCTTTAGGGTTAGGTTTTATAACACCTTAGTAAATTATTTTAATAGACACTTAAATAAAAGGTACAAAAGGATTTTTAAATATTTTAAAATGATTATGGTTTAGGGTATAGGGTTTAGGGCTTAGGTTTAAGGGTATATAACAATTTAGTAAATTATTTTAATAAAAAGTTACATAAAAGTTACAAAACACTTTTCAAGATGTTATAAAATAGTTAGAGTTTAGGGTTTAGGGTTTAGGGTTTAGGTTTTAGGGTATAAGGTTTAGGGTTTATAACACTTGATAAAATGCTTTTAATTAACACTTAAACGGAAGTTTTTTAACAAAGGAACTTTTAAAATGTATGAAAAGATTGGTATTTAAGTGTTGGGATTTGGCGTTTAGGGTTCATGTTTTAGAGTTCAGGGTTTGGGGTTTAGGGTTTAAGGTTTAGGGTTTATAGGGGTTCAGTAAATGATTTTAATAAACACATAAATAGATGTTACAAAACACTTCTTAAAGTGTAATAAAATCCTTAGAGTTTAGGATTTAATGTTTAGAGTTTAGGGTTTCACGTTTGAGTTTAGAGTTTAGGGTTTAGTGTTTACAGTTTATAACACTTAGTAAATTATTTTAATAAACGTTATAATAAAAGTTACAAAATGATTTTTAAAATGTTATAAAATGATAAGGATTTAGGGTTTAGTGCTTAGGATTTGGTGCTAAGGGTGGTTTAGCATTTAGGGATTATGGTTTATAAGACTTTAGTAAATGGTTTTAATCAAGGCTTAAGTAAAAGTTAGAAAATTCCTTTTAAAATGATATAAAATTCCTAGGGTTTAGTGTTTACGCTTTGGCCTTTGGGATCTAGGGTTTAGGGTTTATATGACCTTAGTAAATTCTTTTAATAAAGGCTGAAGTAAGAGTTCCAAAAAGATTTTTAAATTGTTATAAAATGCTTAGGGTTTAGGGTTTTGGGTTTTGATTTTGGGTTTTAGGTTTACGGTTTAGGTTTTACGGTTTATAACGCTTTAGTAAATGCTTTTAATAAATACTTATATAAAAGTTACAAAATGATTTTCAAAATGTTATAAAATTATTAGGATTTAGGGTTTATGCTTTAGGCTTTACGGTTTGGGGTTTTAGGTTTAGATTTTATAACAATTGAGTAAATTCTTTTAATAAACACATGAATAATAGTTACAAACTACTTTTTAAAATGTTATAAAATTCTTAGTGTTTATGGTTTAGAGTTAACGGTTTGAGGTTTATTGTTTGGGGTTTTGGGTATAGGGTTTAGGGTTTTGAATTAAGGGTTTGTAATACTTCAATAAAATATTTTAGTAAATAATTAAATAAAATTTACAAAGCTCTTTTTTAAATGTTATAGAATTCTTAACATTTACTGTTTAGCCTTTAAGGTTTAGCGTTTAGGGTTTGGGGTTTATGGTGTAGAGTTTAGGGTTTGGTGTTTAGGGTTTAGGGTTTAGGGTAGAGTGTTTAAGGTTTATAAAACTCTTATTGTTTAGGGTTTAGGGTTTCTAACACTTTAGTAAATTCTTTTAATAAACACTTAGATAAAAGTTACAAAACCGTTTTGAAAATGTTATAAAATGTTGAGCGTTTACAGTTTTAAGTCTAGGATTTAAGGTTTAGAGTTTAGGGTTTAGGGATTATAACACTTTAGTGAATGATTTTAATAAACATTTAAATAAAAGTTGCAAAACACTTTTTAAAAGTTTTAAAATATGATAGGAGTTTTTAGGGCTTACGTTTAGGTTTGCGTTAGGGTTTATGGTTTACCAGTTAGGTAGGGTTTATAGAACCTTAGTAAACATTTTTAGTAAACACTTGAATAAAAGTTACAAAACATTTTTAAAATTATTAGAAAATTTGTAGGGCTTAGGGTTTGGGGCTTAGAATATAGGTTTTAGGATTCAAGGTTTCGTGTTAAGGGTTTAGGGTTTAGGGTTAAGTGTTTGCGGTTTAGGCTTTACGGATTAGGATTTAGGGTTTAGGTTTTATAACACTTTATAAAATTCTTAGGTTTCAAGTTTTAAGGTTTTTTGTTTAGGGTTCATGGTTTCGTGTTTATAAGACCTTAGTAATTGTTTTAATAAACACATAAATAAAAGCTACAAAACACTTTTTAAAATTTTAGAAAATGATTAGGGTTTAGTGCTTAGGATTTAGGGTTTAGGGTTTGGGGTTGAGGGTGTAGAGTTTAGGGTGTAGGGATGAACCACCCACGTTAAGCGGGTATCAACTGCTACATATTACACTTAATGAATTCATCCCATGCAGCCATGAGGAGTTATGAAGAAAAATAAATAAAAGGAAAAAGGTTTATGAATAAGGGTGGGAAAACAAGGGTTGACGGTTTAGGGTTTTCTTCGTCATACACTCACATACCTACGTGTGGTCTTCCCTTATTATAGATACTAATAAAAGTTTTAGGTTTTATGGTTTATGGATTAGTGTTTGCGGTTTAGGGTTTAGGATTTAGGGTTTATAACATTTTAGTAAATTCTTTTAATAAGCACTTAAATAAAATTTACAAATAGTTTTTAAAATGTTATAAAATTCTTAGGCTTTAGCATTTAGGGTTTAGGGTTTATAACAATTTAGTAAATAATTTTAGTATAAACTTAAATAAAAGTTACAAAACACTCTTTAACATGTTATAAATTAATTAGGTTTAGGTCTTAAGGATTAGGGTTTAAAGTTTATAACAATTTAGTAAATTCTTTTAATAAACACGTAAAAAAAGTTACAAAACACTTTTTAAAATGTTATGAAATGCTTAGGGTTTAGGTTTTAGGTTATAAGGTATAGGGTTTAGGGTTTGGGTTTTACGCTTTAGGGTTTAGGGTTTGGAGCACTTTAGTAAAAAAATTTAATAAACACTTAAATAAAAGTTACAAAACGCTTTTTGAAATGTTATAAAAGGCTTATGTTTTAGCATTTAGGGTTTAGGTTTTCCAGTTTAGGATTTAGTTTTTACGGGATAGGGTTTATAACACCTTAGTAAATTAATATGATAAAAGCTTAAGTAAAAGTTACAAAAGTCTTTTTAGAATGCTATAAAATTCTTAAGGTTTAGGGCTTATACGACTTTAGTAAATTCTTATAATAAACACTTAAATAAAAGTTAAAAAACACTTTTTAAAATGTTATGAATTTCTCACGTTTCAGGGTTAAGATTCTAGGGTTCATAAGATTTTAGTAAATGCTCTTAATAAATATTTGAATAAAAGTTAGAAATTTTTTTAAGATGTTATAAAATGCTTAGGGTTTAGAGTTTAGGGTTTATGGTTTGGGGTTTGGTGTTTATAGTTTAGGGTTTAGGGTTTATAACACTTTAGTAAATGATTTTAACAAACACTTAAATAGAAGTTACAATATGCTTTTTAAAATGTTATAAACTTATTAGGGTTTATAGTTTAGGGTTTACTATTTAGGGTTTAGAGTTTAGGGTTTAGGGTTTAGGATATATTGTTTAGAGTTTAAGGTTGAGGTTTTATAACACTTTAGTAAATTCTTTTAATAACAACTAAAATGAAAATTACGAAACACTTTTTAAAATGTTATAACATGCTTAGTGTTTATGGTTTAATGATCACGGTTTGGGGTTTACGGTTTAATGTTTAGGGCGTAGGGTTTAGGGTTTAGTGTTTATGATTTAGGGTTTAGGGTTTATAAGAATTTAGTAAATGATTTTAATAAACACTTAATTAAAAGTGTTTAAAAATACTTTTTTAAATTGCTATTAAAATGATTAGCGTTTAGGGCGTTTAGGGTTTGGGATTTATGGTTAGGGTTTATGTTAGGGTTAAGGTTTGGAGTGGGTTTAGTTTTTCGGTTTAGTGTTTAGGGTCTACAAAATTTTCAGTAAATGCTTTAATAGACACTTAAATAAAATTTACATAACAATTTTTTAAAATTTTTATAAAATGGGTTTTCTAGGGTCTAGGGTTTAGGGCTTAGGGTTTATAACACTTTATAAAATTCTTTTAATAAACACTTAAATAAAAGTTACAAAATTCTTCTTAAACTATCATAAAATTCTTAGGATTTATGGTTTAGGTTTTAGGGCTTGGGGTTTAGGGTTTAGGGTTTAGGTTTTTGGGTTTAGGTTTTACGGTGTATGGTTTAAGGTTTATAATAATTTAGTAAGTTTTTTTAATAAACATTTAAATAAAAGTTACAAAATGCTTTTAAAATGTTATAAAATGCTAGGGTTCATGTTTTAGTTTATAGGGTTTAGGGTTTAGGGTTTAGGGTTTATAAAAATTTAGTAAGTGACTTTAAAAAATGGTTAAAAAAATGTTACAAAAGACTTTTTGAAATGGTTAATTAATGATTAGGGTTTAGAGTTTAGGATCTGGGGTTGAGGGTTCAAGTTTGAGGGTTTAGGTTTTATAACATCTTATTAAATTATTTTAATAAACACTTAAATAAAAGTTACAAAATTATTTTTAATAGATCATAAAATGCTTAGATTTTAGGGTTTGGGGTTTGGGGTTTGGTGTTTAGGGTTTAGTGTTTAGGGTTTAGGGTTTAGGTTTTAGGTTTTATAACACTTTAGTAAATTATTTTATTAAAAACTTAAGTAAAAGTTACAAAACCCTTATTAAAATGTTGTAAAATTCTTAGGATTTAGGGTTTAGGGTTATAAAACTTTATTAAATTATTTTAATAAACACTTTAAAAAGTTACAAACATGTATTTTAAAGTGGTATAAATTTCTGAGAAGAATTGATGAGCCACTTATTGAAATCCAATAGTTTGTACAACAACTGGTCGACCATAGTAAGAAAATAACTGCTCATGTAAATAAATTTTAAGATAAAGTGATGGTTCAAGGGAATGAAAAAACATCTACTATAATTCAAAAGAATCACGAAGAATTTTCCACAGAAAAGGAAGAGTTAGGAAAAACATTATATCATAGAGCCCAATGTTTTTAATATTTCCCTAATATATTTATCACCCACATGCGATCAAATATAAACTCAATAATTTATAATTTGAGAATTGTAATCCCAACCAGTAACTCAACCTCAAACAAAGTCTACCGATGAGAATTAGATTTTACAGGAGAAAAATATTAATCCCAACTACAACAAGAGTAGAGATAGTGTTTTAGAGAAGGGAAGACAGTAAAAGTAGAATCTTCGAATATTATTGATTATTTTCATGGAATTGTTAATAAAGTCCAACTATATGATTCTTTTCATGGAATAATTAATAAAGTGCAACTATTAGAACATCAAATACTAGTTGATCAAGAATTGTCACGACACATATCACTAGCCGACAAAGCACAATATTTGAAATATTTAAAATCATTTGATGCTCATGAAAGTATATTTGCGTGGAAAAGTTCTATATTCGATCAATATATTAAAGTTCTTGCACCAAATACTTATCAAACAACATTCCCTATGACTTCAACACCAACACCTACAATAGCACAATCGTCTTGATCATATTCCCCACGACATAAATTCAATTTCTTTGAGCCAAGATTTTAGGATTTGGTCTCTATTCTGAGCAACAACATCACACTAAGGAATTTGAAATTGAATGTTCCAATCGGTCAGCCATGGAAGGGAAAAGAAGAGGAATTCACATTTTAAATCTTGCAGATGTAATTCAAGTAATTCTAGTTGACCACGAAACTAGATCTTCTAATTAGCCAACCATCCTTCTAAATGAACTTTTATATCATTAATATGATTTACATTTTTTAATTTATGGTGTATCAAATTTTGTACAAATTTTTTATGACTCCAAATCTTCCTGTCTTTTGTCACAAAGAATTAATTAAGAGTAGGGGAGATGTTGGAGGGGCTCGCACGACATAGTTCACCATCCCAAACAATTATACAATTGATATTATTAAAGTCGATCAACTCTCTTAGATTCGAGTCAAGATCTCTAAGTTCATAGGCTAAACTTGTTATTGAACTTACAGATTTCTGAACTATCTCTACATAAATCTCTATCTCTCTCTCCTCTCTCTCTCTATATATAATATATATATAAGCATGGAAATGTATGCATCATTGTATCATTTTTTATTGTCTTCTCAAGAAAATATAATATAAAGTAACACTTTGTTGCTTCTCTACTACATCATTTCACTTATTCTATTCCTATGTTCTTTATCTTCATGTGATTTATTGTTTTCCTTTCTACTAGTAACCAATGGTCATTGTCTACTACACTACAACAAGGATATATCAATTTTTTTGGAATATTTTACTAAAATATAAAATATTGTAAAATATTGGTGCGTCCTTCAATGAATTATAAAATGTTGTGAAATATTAGTGAATCATTCACTTAATTATAAAATCTTGTGCATTATTAGTGAATCCCTCATTTAATCTTTACATCAAGTTATTTTTCCTTATTATGCATTGATTCTCTAATAGAAATATAATTATCCAATACTTTGCTTCAAATAAACCAACATCATTAGGATTTGGTGGTTCATCACCATCTAAAATTTCTTTCAACTCCTTGTTGTGTAACTATTATAATAACTATTATGTTTTCTTCTACAATCAAAACTCTAATAATTGTTGATCAATACACAATTTTTTGAAATTACACAAAATGTGCAATGAGATTGACCAAAAGGCAAAATATGTAATGTAATTTAATATGTTATATGATAAAGAAATTAATTCACACAAACTCATTATAAAGCCATAATTTTTGAGTTCAAAAATATATCCCACAAAGAAAAATGTTCATTAGTTAGCATAACATGTTACAAAATAAGTATCATCAAAGGATTTCAACTTCAAAAAATGAGAATACGCTAAGTAGTCTCTCCTCCTCGACTAATTATATGTGTTTCTCCTTTAGTCCTTCCCTCAAAATTATAATTTCATTAAAGGAATGTTGTTCCCATGAAAATAGATCCCCTACAATGAACACATAGGAAGCTACATCATAGGTCATTATTCCATATAAATAGCAAAGTATAACATATTTCCCTTTCCTAATAAATATTTTGAAACAAATTACAAGATAAATCGTACATTCTCTTAAAAGCGAAGAAGCTCAGGTCATGCCAAAAAGTGAATTGGATTTTTTCCTTAAACCATTAGATATATAAAAAAGTAATAATAATTACACAAAAAATTTGGAATACACAAAGGATAGAAAAATCCACATATGACTCCTAATATCCTATGTTTCTCATGTAAATAGAAGAAAACAAGAACATAAGGCTTCTTATTCAAGAAGAAACGTTAACTTTAACCAATACTTCTAAAATCAATGGTAATTGTAAGATGAAATGAGTCATTCCCAAAAAAGTGGTTCATTGGACAACAAAAGTAGAGCTATAAGTGTTTAAGGGACTAACAAAAATTTTAATCAAAATAAACACAATTTTTTGTTCTTCATGAATGCTTCAAATCCTTGTCCAATATAACAGATCTAAATGTAAAATAAATTTGATGTACTTGAATCACTATATCTGTGAATAGAGGAAATATTCCTAAATGAATTACTTATCATTTAATAGTAGGATATTACGTATGTGAATAGACATGTTCTAGATTCATGAGACTATATCTTTCATTTACAATAGTGGAGAAGAGACTCACAATTTAATAGTTGAATTTAGGCATGAATCTTAAATTAACTTGCACATTTCCACCTCCACCTCCACCTCCTCCTCCTCCTCCTCCTCCTCCTCCACATACACCCCTCCTCCTCCTCCTCCTCCTCTCCTCCACCTCCACCTCGCCCACCACCTTCACCTTCTCCTACTCCTCCTCATCTTCAACCACCTCCTCCAACTCCACCTCCACCACCACCTCCTCAACCACCACATCCTCCTCCTCCTCTTCCTCCAACACCACCACCTCCTCCTCCTCCTTCACCACCTCCTCTTACCCCACCTCCACATCCACCTCCTCCACCACCTCTACATCTACCACCTCCACCACGTCTAGCTCTACCACCTCCACCACCTCTGCCTCTACCTCTTCCTCCACCTCCTCTCCCTCCACCTCCTACACGACCTCTTCATCCACCTCCTCCTCCTCCTCCACCTCCTTCTCCACCTACTCATCCACCACATCTCCACCTCTTCCGCCTCCTCCTCCTCCACCTTCGCTCTGCCACTCCCTCCTCCTCATACTCCTCCTTTGCCTCCATATTCACCACCACCTACAACTCCACCTCCACCTCCTCCATACCCTCCTACTCCTTTTCCTCCTCCTCCTCCTCCTCCACCTAAAACTCCACGTAAACCTTCACCTTCTCCACGTCAACTTCCACCTCCACTCTTCCTCGACCTCCACTCTTTCTCCACCACCTCTTTCACCTTTGCCTCCTCCTCATCCTCCTCTACCACACCCTTCACATCCTCCTCCTCCTCCTCCCCCACATCGACCTATACCTCGACCACCTCCTACTCCACCACCGCCTCCACCCACACATAGACCTCCGCTTCCTCTTCCTCCTTCTCCACCTCCACCACCTCCTCCTCCTCCACTTCCTACTCCTCCTCCTCCACCACCACCCCCTCCTCCTCCTTCTCCTAATCCAAGACCTCAACCTCTACCTCCTCCTACTCCTCATCATCCACCTCCACCTCCTCCTGCACCAACACCACCTCTACCTTCTCATCCACCACCTCAACCTCCACCAACAACACCACCTCCTTCTCTTCCTTCTCCTCCTCCTCCTCTTCCTCTACCGCAACCACCTCCTCCACCTCCTCCTCCTACTCCACGTCCATCACCACCTCCACCTCCTCCTCAAATCCCTTCACCCCCTCCTCCTCCTCCTCCTCCTCCACCTCTGCCACCACATGCTCCTCCTCTTCATCCACCAAAACCACAACCACCACTACCAATGCAGCTGTCTCCACCTTTGCCTTCTCCTCCTTCTCCTCCTCCACATCCGCCTCCTTTGCCTCGATCACCTCTTTTCCCATTGTCGCCACCCCCCTTCGTGCTACCCCATCGCCTCCACCTCCTCATCCATTACTTCCTCCTCCTCTTGCCCCAACCCCTCCGCTGCCTCCTCCCTCGTTTCCACCTCTTCTTCCACATGCTCCTCCTCCTCGCCACCGCCTCCTCTTGCTCCTGCTCCTCCCCCTCTGCTTCCATCTGCTCCTCCTCCTCCTCCTCCTTGGTTCCTCCTCCTCCTTGCTTCCACCTCCTCCTCCTCATGCTCCTCCCCCTCTGCTTCCATCTACTCCTCCTCCTCCCCTACCTCCTTCTCCCACGCTTACGCCTCTACCTCTATTGCCTCCTCCACCTCCTCCTCTGCCTCTGCTTTCACCTCCACCTAATCCTCCTCCTTTGCCTCTTCCTCCTCCTCTCCCCTCCCTCCTCCACCTTCACCTCTACTTCCTCCTCCTCCTCTCCTATGCTTCCTCTACCTTCGGCTCCGCCTCCTCCTCTACCTCCTCCACCTCTGCCTCTGCCACCGCCTACTCCTCCTCTTCTTCCTGTTGAGAAAGATTAAACAAAATAAAATTGCATACCATTTCATTCTTTTTATTTATAATACTTATTGAGAAAAATTTAGATATCAATATATACATGATAATATAACAAATAATATGTATAAAAAATTGCAATATAAATAAGGAATTATGAGCACAACAATTTAATTTGTAAAATTTAATTTAGTTTTCTAGTGACAGTTTCATGTAATCCTGCTATCGTTTTGGAAATAAAGATGGAATCCTTTTTGAGCTAGCACTGAGTTACCTCATAGGGATAAATCTCTTGGATTAGGGCCCAATCCAAGTATCCGAGCTCCTCTTTACTTTTATTTTTATGTTTTACTTTAGTTTGTAGATTAGGTTGTTGTTAGATGCATTTCTTTTATGGTTAAGAATAGGTTGCTTTTGATGATTCAGTAGTTTGCTTCCATTTGTGCTTTATATAGCAGGTTAAGCAGTGATAAAAAGAAGATTCAAAAGGCTAGAAAGAGTTCCTTGGCCTCTCTTCCTCCCTTTGGGACCATTATTTGAGGAAAATACCCCCTTGCTTTCCCAAAAACACAGATTTCCCTCACTCATAGGACTTCTAGTGTTTGCAACTTTTTAGTAGGTTAATAGTCCAGCTTTGCTTTACTTGAGATCTTATTCATCATTCTCACTTCTTTATTTACAATATTATTCTTTCATGCTTTCCTTTCTTGCAAAATTTCTCAACATTTCCTTTCATAAATCATAGCTTAGACTATTTTGATGCAAAACACTGTTTTCCTAGATGCACACATTTCATTGCTTGCTTGATTTCCTTGGTTGACTTCCAATTTCTTTTATGCAAAAGATCTCTTTTAGTAGTAGGCTAGCCTATTAGCCATCCCATCCTCCATCTCATCCATGCCCTACAGGTCGCCCAAGTCTTCCCTCAATTCTGCTTTAGTTACCTGCGTTTTCCATACAACTTCTTCCTCTCTCCTTGAGCAAACCCAATCATCTTTCTCTCTCCTGGTTATTCTTGGTCCACCCTAGGTTCCCTAACACCTCATTCAATCCTTTATCCTCCTTCTCCACCCACTCTCACACCCTCAAAATAGTGAAAACTTCTCTCGGCCTCCTCCTGTAGGCCTCTTGTTGTTGTCGTATTTTCCTCCTGTAGATTTCCTGTGTCCTCCTGTAGATTTTCCTGTAGGGTTTATTAAGAAGGCCAAGTGTGGGAAAAGCCTCCAGAAGGCCACCTATGACCTCTTAGGACCCATCCACACCATCCTACATCCTCTCAAGTCCCAAAACCACCCTCCAACGCTACCTATTCACTACCACTTTCACACACAATAAATTACATGCATGTCAAGTTCACATAAAAATACATAAAAATCCAAAAAGATGTTTCGTGGTTATTTACTTCGATAAATAGCTTCGTTAGATTTTGTTTACTTCCTTGAGTAGGTAATGGCATCCATTCCATGGTTTTCATAGTGATTTCTGCAAAAGTAGGATTAGTTAGTTAATTAGGGTTTACTAGGTTTGCTTTACATTTCAGTCTTTCTCCTTTCTGTAGTTAAAGTAGTGTTTGTAGGGTAATATTTCTCTCCTTTCATCACATATAGAGCTTCTTCTGGAATCCATACAATTTGTCTTGATCTCCTAGTGATCTTGCGTTGGCTAACCAAGTGACAACCTGTAGTAAGAACTGGTGCTTGTGCATACAACACTGATGCTTCCAAGTTTGTTACGAACTACCAGGTTGATAAGAGTAAAGTAGGTAGCCCAAGAGCTGCAGCATTATTGCTACAATACTGTTGCTCACCACTTTTTTGTGTTGTTGCTGGGGAATTTTCAGAGTATTATGTGATTACTGCTTTCTTCTATTTTCTATTGCAACATTCTCCTAATAGTTTATTTCAGCAAAAGTAGACTAGTCATTTCTCTTCATCCAAGTTCTGCATTTCCTTGCTTTCCTCTTCAATTCTGCAAATTTCATTTCCACAAAAGTAGACTAGTCATTTCTCTTCTTTCAAGTTCTGCATTTCCTTGCTTTCCTCTTCAATTCTGCAAATTTCATTTCAGCTAGTTGCAATTTGTTTTTTTCAATAAATTTCAGCTTCTGCAGGTACTATTAGTGTGGGTAAAAAGAAACAAAAAAAAACCAAAAAATATTTCCTTTCATGCCTCGTAGGAATAGATATAACTCAGCAAAAAAATTTCCCAACACCCCCACTACATCACACAGCCAACCTTCTCTCTTCTTCAGCAACTGTGATCAAGAAAAACCCTTAGGTGAACAACAAGACATATTTGAAGAATATATAGGGGAAGAAGAAGAAGAAGAAAACATTCATTTGGAGCCAATGGCTGAAAGCAGAAATGCTAGGGGGAATGGAGAGAGAATATAGGGTACCTTTCCCATTTAGGAGACCAATGGGGACACCAAAATGAAGAATATCGGCCCTTTCACCCTACCTAATTTCCATGGTCTGACTACAGAAGATCCTAACAACTTTTTGTTTGAGTTTGTTGTTATCTGTCGAACCTATGACTCTACAAAAGATGAGCAAAAGTTGAAACTGTTCCCTCCTACTCTCAAGGATGTAGCACTATGCTAGTTCATGGGGTTACATGGAAATAACATCATAACTTGGGCTCAGATGTAGGAATCATTTAACAACAAGTATCAAGACTATTGTAGGTCAAAAGATACTAAAGAAGAAATTTTTCGAATGACCATAAGAAGTGATGAGTCCCTGGAGGACTATGAAGAGAGGTTCCAGCTCAGTTACAAAAGGGTCGGGTGTACACTTCAACCTGTGTCTTTGAAGATGGTCTTGCTCAGAGGAATTCTGAAAGATATTTTAGACACCCTCCATCCACTGGCCAAGGGAGACATCTGCCAACTATCCTATGATGACATAAAGACTGTTTTTAGAAACCTTTCTAGAGCAGCCAGAAATAAAGGTAGGGGGATTCAAACCATAGCTAGTACCTCTTCCTCTAACTCATCCATTAAAGGAGAAATTGGAAACATGATGGAAGACTTCAAGAGTGAGATGCTACAGACTCTTGCCATGTAAATGGATACCTTACATATCAAAAGGAGACAAGATGAAGTAGAGAGGCCTTTGGCCATTTGTTTCCCTAGATGCACGAGGAGGCATCCTAGGAATGAATGCCCATTGAACTCTATAGAGGTTTGCTCAGTCTGTGAAGAAAATCATTCTATAGATAAGTGTCCTTCCTTACCTAAACATAAAGTTGTATATCAAGGGGTTTAGGGAGTCATTGAAAAACTCTATTACATAAACCAAAGGAGGCCGCATGGACCTAGACCATACTAGTAGGGGATGGAAGGGACATCTCAAGCATAATAAAACCCCAACCAAGTCACTAGCATACCTTCTCGGAGCCCCCTACTCATCCTCCCTAGTCCACACTTCCTCCTTGCTCCTTTACATCTCAATATTATGACCAACCATCCACCCATTCATTTCAATCCTATGATCAGCCACAACCTCAATAGAATGCACCTCATCAGGGTTGGAGGCCCTAATACAACTCTCTTCCCGCTCTTTTGCCTCCACCACTTGCCTAACCACAACAATTACCTCCTGCTTGACCAAAGCAGCCCCAAATGCTTTCCTAACCAAATATGAACCTGAACAACAGATTGGCTCAACAATTGTATAGTGGGGAGCCATTATGCCCAACATATGCTATGGAGATTTAGGAAATTAACTTGTGATTTGGGAAAGTTCTCCCCGATATCCAGCATCCACCAAGGGAGGTTGGGGAAGATAAAGAGGAAACTAAAACTAAACCAATTCCACCTTTTCCTAAGAGACTATCTGTGATAGTCTAGCCTACCCCAAAAGAAGCTAAACTCCTGGGAGAATTGAAATATTTATGTGTGAAGACACCACCTCTTCAAGCCGTAAAAGATGTGGCTATATAAAATAGGTTGATCAAAGAGAAGTGCTTTAGGCATCCAGGGAGGTGTAAGATAGATGCCCCAACCATCAATGTCATAGGTCAACTGTCCGACCTGATGTTAGCGTAGGTAGTCTATCCAAAATATTTGGACCCTAGAAGCCCAATAGTTGATGTCCACATCAATTGCACCATGATCCCACATACCTTGATTGATTTTGGAGCTGCCATTAATGTGATGAAAAAGGACACAAGGATCAAAATTAACCTCTAGGGCTTCTTGAGGAAGACCACGACTGTGCTACAACTAGTAGACCACTCCACCATGACCCTTGAGGGGATTGTGGAATATGTGATGGTCTCCATTGGTTCTTAGGAGTACCCTACTGATTTCTTATTTCTCCAGCCAAAGGTAAAGATCATTGGGTATCCTCTCATTCTGGGAAGACCTTGGTTGGCTACCATCGATGCCTACATCAGCTGTCGAGCTAGGAACATGGCCATAAATAATGGGCATATTTCCAAGCAATTAATCCTATATCCTCCTACCCAACCCTTGCTAGAACATGATCTACTTCTCTGGTTGGAGGAGGAAGATGAGGATGAAGTCTATTCTATGCCGCTTTGTGCATTATAAATCGCCATGGGGGGGAATAGCAAGATGAGGATGATATGATTGAAAATCTGATTCAGAATCCACCTCCCAGTGTATCACCATTAGAGGACATAGTAAGAGAAACCCAAAACAACCCTTCAATGATCTTCGTGTGCCCGACTCCACCTCTCTCTGTGTTAAGAATATAGAGTTCAGCCCAGAAAGAACCTTGAAAATCAATCTATTCCTATCCTTTTCCAGGAAAAGGAACTATGTAGCTTGCTGAGAAAACAGCTAGATGCCTTCGCCTGGAGTTATAACGAGATGAAGGGAGTGCACCCTTTAGTATGGACTCATCATATATACATCAAGGAGGATTGCAATCCAGTCAGGTAGCCTCATAGGAGGATGAATCCAGCACTTAAAGATATTTTTAAGCCAGAACTGTAGAGATTGCTTGATGCAGTATTCATATATCCCATCTTCGACAGTGAATGGGTCTCTCCTTTGGTGCTAGTTCCAAAGAGAAATGGTAAGTGGAGAATCTGTGTCTACTATCGAGAATTGAACAAAGCCACTAAAAAGGACCCCTTTCCTTTACCTTTCGTACATCAAGTGTTATACGGTCTGGCAGGGAAAAATTATTTCTCTTTCCTAGATGGGTTTAGCAGGTGCAATCAGATTCAAATCAGCCTAGAAGACCAAGATAAGACCAATGGGGACACCAAAATGAAGAATATCGGCCCTTTCACCCTACCTCATTTCCATGGTCTGACTATAGAAGATCCTAACAACTTTTTGTTTGAGTTTGTTGTTATCTGTCGAACCTATGACTCTACAAAAGATGAGCAAAAGTTGAAACTGTTCCCTCCTACTCTCAAGGATGTAGCACTATGCTAGTTCATGGGGTTACATGGAAATAACATCATAACTTGGGCTCAGATGTAGGAATCATTTAACAACAAGTATCAAAACTATTGTAGATCAAAATATACTAAAGAAGAAATTTTTCGAATGACCATAAGAAGTGATGAGTCCCTGGAGGACTATGAAGAGAGGTTCCAGCTCAGTTACAAAAGGGTCGGGTGTACACTTGACCCTGTGTCTTTGAAGATGGTCTTGCTGAGAGGAATTCCGAAAGATATTTTAGACACCCTCCATCCACTGGCCAAGGGAGACATCTGCCAACTATCCTATGATGACATAAAGACTGTTTTTAGAAACCTTTCTAGAGCAGCCAGAAATAAAGGTAGGGGGATTCAAACCATAGCTAGTACGTCTTCCTCTAACTCATCCATTAAAGGAGAAATTGGAAACATGATGGAAGACTTCAAGAGTGAGATGCTACAGACTCTTGCCATGTAAATGGATACCTTACATATCAAAAGGAGACAAGATGAAGTAGAGAGGCCTTTGGCCATTTGTTTCCCTAGATGCACGAGGAGGCATCCTAGGAATGAATGCCCATTGAACTCTATAGAGGTTTGCTCAGTCTGTGAAGAAAATCATTCTATAGATAAGTGTCCTTCCTTACCTAAACATAAAGTTGTATATCAAGGGGTTGAGGGAGTCATTGAAAAACTCTATTACATAAACCAAAGGGGGCCGCATGGACCTAGACCATACTAGTAGGGGATGGAAGGGACATCTCAAGCATACTAAAACCCCAACCAAGTCACTAGCATACCTTCTCGGAGCCCCCTACTCATCCTCCCTAGTCCACACTTCCTCCTTGCTCCTTTACATCTCAATAATATGACCAACCATCCACCCATTCATTTCAATCCTATGATCAGCCACAACCTCAGTAGAATGCACCTCATCAGGGTTGGAGGCCCTAATACAACTCTCTTCCCACTCTTTTGCCTCCACCACTTGCCTAACCACAACAATTACCTCCTGCTTGACCAAAGCAGCCCCAAATGCTTTCCTAACGAAATATGAACCTGAACAACAGATTGGCTCAACAATTGTATAGTGGGGAGCCATTATGCCCAACATATGCTATGGAGATTTAGGAAATTAACTTGTGATTTGGGAAAGTTCACCCCGATAGCCAGCATCCACCAAGGGAGGTTGGGGAAGATAAAGAGGAAACTAAACCTAAACCAATTCCACCTTTTCCTAAGAGACTCTCTGTGACAGTCTAGCCTACCCCAAAAGAAGCTAAACTCCTGGGAGAATTGAAACATTTATGTGTGAAGACACCACCTCTTCAAGCCGTAAAAGATGTGGCTATATAAAATAGGTTGATCAAAGAGAAGTGCTTTAGGCATCCAGGGAGGCGTAAGATAGATGCCTCAACCATCAATGTCATAGGTCAACTGTCCGACCTGATGTTAGGGTAGGTAATCTATCCAAAATATTTGGACCCTAGAAGCCCAGTAGTTGATGTCCACATCAATTGCACCATGATCCCACATACCTTGATTTATTTTGGAGCTGCCATTAATGTGATGAAAAAGGACACAAGGATCAAAATTAACCTCTAGGGCTTCTTGAGGAAGACCACGACTGTGCTACAACTAGTAGACCACTCCACCATGACCCTTGAGGGGATTGTGGAATATGTGATGGTCTCCATTGGTTCTTAGGAGTACCCTGCTGATTTCTTATTTCTCCAGCCAAA
>APFE030796307.1:0-38497 GCA_000404065.3 Pinus taeda | reverse complement strand
TTTTTACTTCGAATTTTCTTCCTCATATATTATTCATTGCTTCGATCAACTTGGCTCTAATACCATGTAGAAATTTCACCGTAGATTAAACTGATGATGCAATGTACAAAAGCAAAATACTTGATCTACTTCTACAAACAAACTTGCAGAAGCTTAATCGATTTTGAACAAGATCAAATAGAACACATATAACAGAGAATGAGAAATCAATCACACATGAAACACAGAAGAATACTCTAGGGAAAGCCTCAGTTAAAAACCTCGATTTTTGTATTATCATACAAGTGGAAATATGTCCAAATTACATAAAGTTTTAGCTCACAAGCTATCCAGCTCTCAGTACAATCCCTCTGCTACTCATAGACAGTCAAAGGCTTCTCACAAACCTTCTCCCCTGCCCTCCAAACCTCCTATTTCCTTATGCAGTTTCTCATGGGTCCTCAAGCTGCCACATGTGTGTAATAATCTCTCACACACTACTCTGACCTCTGAAATAACTGCACAAACCTGAAGGAGATAATTCCTTCTGCATGGATGAGTTTCCTATATAGGAAAAATCCTCCAACTGATAGTACATTGTCCCTTTCTCTGATCTCAACTAGGTCTCTGACTGAACTGAGATGCATGAGTTATTTATGAGAGAATATTCAATTATCTGAAGTATGCTAGTTGCATGCATGCATGCATTAACTAATTGAACTCACAATTAATTCAACAAATTATTTGAACTAATCTAACTAGACTTAACTCAGTTAACTGAGCTAACTAATTACAAATCAAATACAACTCAGTTAATTTGAGCTAACTAATTCACGGGAAGTACACGTTTATCTCGTGCTTACTACTTCCAAGGTCAATTGGCATAGGAAAACATAAAGTAAAGGTTTAATGAAATTAAGGTTTACAGACTTATGCTTATCAATAAAATAATATTATCTCTCTTTGGCCCACTTAACCCCCGTAAGCCCACTTTATTTCCTCTCTTGTGGAGTCATAGCCCCCTATTCTTTTGTCCTTCTTCCATAGCGTGTTATGTATATATTTATTATCATTCAAAGTACAATTTTTACAATTTACATCATATCAGTTTTAGCCATTCATCATGTACACATATTCATTACTAGTTTGAGGATCAAAATGTGCGTATTACATTCCCATTCCCCTAGATTTTGCACCATTTTTATTGTATGTGACCATTATATAAAATAATTTTACATCAAAATCTCAAAACAAATGTGGGTATACCTCTAATTCCCTTGATTACAAATTTAGTAGAACATCTTGAACATGTTGGAAAAGAAAATGGATGACTAAAGGAATATACCAAGGATCAACATGTTGAGGTAGACGACATGTTGGGAAGAAATCACCACCTCTTAAATCATTACGTGCACAACAACAATCCATCTCTTCTAATTAAATTATTACAAAATCCATCCTCATTTTCAATTTCGAATTGAATTAATAAGTGTTATATTGAAGCTTGGAGAAATGAAGGATGAAAGGGATTACTTTAGTGCTTTGAGTTTAAATTGTCAAATCTTCCACTCAATTTGTGGAACAATAAAGGACGGAGCTTGAAAAATTCAATGGCTTCACCTCCACTAATGGGATTTCTATCTCAATGGTTTATAGATCAAATAAATTGGACTAGATGAAGCCATGGTGGTCCTACTTGTCTCCTTGGACCTTGGGAGAATGAAGGGTTTCACAATTTCCTCTTATGCATTTGTTGTTTGATCTTTCAGTTTTTAATATGATCTTTGCTTGAAGGAAATAAAATAAATAATGTATTTAAAAGTTCCTATCATTATTCTCATCTCTTCCACTTTCCAATAAGAGCATTGCTTGGAAATAAATAAGACAAAATGGCTCATTCAAAGTTTTCCCCTTCAACTTGCAATCTTTGAAGATAATTCTTAACTATCACGAGGGAGAGAATAAAGATCAATTCCTTTAAAGCTTATGACCCTTCATTAATAATCCTTATAAGTCACAAGTTATGAATTTATAACTTGGAAGCAAAATCATTAAAGATAGAAGAAGAAGAACCAATAAAGTCTCCTTAGAAAGTTGGAAACAAGATCAACAAAGGAATTAGAAGTAAAAATGGTGAAGCTTCATACCCTTGCTTATTCCACCTTCCAAATAAAGAGTTATGCAAGTGGGGACTTCAAAGAATGAATGACATGGGAGCGACACAAATGAAGAGATATAAGAAAAACAAACAAAGCCTTACACTCAAAACCATAACACTTTCGAGAAAAACAACAAATTCCCTAAAAGCATAAGAGTGTTGAAGTCTTTCATGTTAATAACTTTTCCCAAATAAAAATACCTCATTTACTCATTAAATTCATTAATAATGAGAAAGTTTAGAAGTCAAAATTGTAAAGCTTCATACCCTTTGTTATTCCTCCTTCCAAATAAAGAATTACTTCCCCATAAAGAGTTATGCAAGTGGGGACTTCAAAAAATAAATGGCATGGAAACAATACAAACAAAGGATAGAAGAAAAACAAGCATTTGGTCTTACACCCAAAAATCAACCATAACACTTTCGACTACTAAAAGGAGAACAAATTCCTTAAAGGCTTAGTTATAGCCTTTCATGTTAGTAACTTTTCCCAAATAAAAATACCTCATTTACTCATTAAATTCATTAACGATGGGAAGGTTTTAGGGTAATCTATTCTCACAATGTTTATGGATAACACTCCACACCACTCCCCATTCACAAGTTGGAAACAATGAAAAGCTAACACAACTAACTATTATTTCGTGCAATCTAGGGATAGGGAAAACACTCGATCTCGAATAACAACACAACCCCAAAAAACTAAAAACCTAGATATAAGTAGGGTGGCAAATGAATATTTATTTTATAAAAAAATTATTTGTTTTGTTTTTTTTTCAAATTTTGCAATTTTAAACCAGTGTAATATATTGTTACGACTTAGTACCTGCTACTTATGTACAAAGTAATTGATAACCAAAGTATTTGATAACCTAAGTTATTGTATCTAAGATAAAAATTCTTCTCATACCTATGCTTAAACATTTTAAATTTTTTTAATTATTAAAACTTGTGATTTGCACCATTTTATAAGCAATATTATAATAGTTTAGATCTCTTTCAACTTTTGAATTTAGATTTCTACTTTACAATATTAAAACAAATTTTCAAATTATTAAAACAAATAGAATTGTTAAAGTTTTTAAGTAGGGTAATTTTTAAAGTTGAATTCACGAAGTTAAGATTCAAAAGTGTTTAGTTAAAACAATGAAATTTTCCAAAGCAAATGACATCAATTGACTTTTATTTGCTCTCTATATTCTTAAATAACTAATGCATCTACAAATGTTTATAAGTATTTATCTTGCATTATTTGACAACTTGATATTTCAAGGCCTTAAATGACTCCTACACAAGTTGCCCATAAAATTAAGTAAGCTATTAAAGGTTGGTAAAAAATGTTTGAAAGAAAAAACATTTAATATCATAAGATCAAACTAGCTATTAAATGTAGGTAAGCATGTTTGAAATAAAAACTTTATATAATATTAAAGGGACACATAATTAATTATGAAAATGTATGTTGAGGTAGGGCCTCCTAAAGAGCTATAAAAATTTATAATGGATGGAACATTGTTTTTTCTTATGAATACATTATATTATTTTGAAATATGTTATTAGTAAAGGAATAGTTAAGTTTTAGGCATTTTATATTTTTATGAAAAAAATAAATAAAAAATATTGATATGTATTGGGAGACTTTAAATTATTAATAGATTAGATAGACAAGTAAAATTGAAACTATAATATCAGTTCCAATTAGAAATCAATTTATGAAGGTATTATTAATGTAGGAAATAACTCAAATGCAACAAGAGTTTACACTAGTTTACACGAAAAACTTAAATTGCATTTTTAAAAATATCTCTATATTGATATAAGAAGTGAAAGAATATCATAAATGTGTTTGTTGAATTTTTTTTGTAGTTGTTGGAATAGTACTGGAGTCCTAGTAGTAAGGCTTAAAAAAGATTAAAAGAGATTCTGTTAAAGATTCCTCATTATAATTTGGAAATATTTTATTTAAGTAGCAACATAATAATTTTAGATGTTTTTCTTATATTTAATAAATTATATATATATCAATGAAGACGAATCTATATAAAAATATTAATTTTACATTTAAAATATCATTCATATATATATAACTAAAAAAAATTACTAATTTTACATTTAAAATATATCACATATATATATAACTAAAAAAATCACAAAATAAAAATATAATTGTTAACATTTTTCAAAAAATTTGTAAATTTTATGAATTATTTCCAAAAATTACACATTAATTAAAAATCAAACAAAAATTTGATATCCTTACCTGCAAAATAATTTTTTATACATAATAATTTTTTTCATAAATATTTATTGAGATTTTCGTAAAATGCTTTGGGCTCTTCTTAAAAGAAAGGCTTATTTCCCACTGGACCAATTGGAAAATAGTTGTCTTGCTCGCATGTGCTGTGGGGTACTCTTTGTCCAAGGTGCTAAAAAGCAAACCGTAACCCTAATCCTCTGTATAAATTTCCCATCCATCTCATGAATCAGAAGCGGGTTTATGGCTACTCTGCTCTGGACATATGGCTCCCTTTTAGTTCCATTACTGTGCTTCCATTTCTTTCTTTGGATCTTTATGTTGCATCTATCCATTTCTTTAGCAGTAATGGTGCCGTGATGAGAAGCTAACTGATGAGAAACCCTCTTCCGATGGGATTCGAAAGATATTTAATAGTTACGCTTGGCTTCTGAGCACCATTCTAGTACATTAATGGTTGATGATAGAAGCAGAAGTATGGTTTTGTTATGGAGTTCTGTTTAATAATTTGTATTTGCTTTTTTTTTTATTTTGTCTGTCAGCTGTATTTGGAGGCGGGTTGTAGGTGTTTCAGATTCATTTGATGGCTATTTGCTTGAATGAATATGCAAGCGTTTTTTCTTTACTTCCTCATCCATCGCTTTCCCTCGGAGCGTGAGGGTTAGTGTTAGGGTTTGCTTTGCTTATTGTAGGACATAATGTGTCCAATCATATTATGGCAAATTAGGACATACAACTATAATAGCTTGGCTTGGCTAGCTCAAGTAGCCCTGTCTTAGAGTTAGCATTTTATCAGGTGAAATACCCTAAATACGGTTGAGGGAGGAATGCCATGTTGCAAGTTGAAGCCTCATATAGTTTGCGGCATCAGCATTGTTATGTCAATGCTGGAGAGAGACATGGTGTTTTTTTCATAACCAGGCAGTCTGTTGTCTTCGGAAAAACAAGTTATAAGTTCCAGTTTAGTGTGACATTCAGATTGTACAGAAAATATAGATTTGTGGGGTTTTTTAGAACATTTTTCCAATTTCCGTGGTAGCATCTTGTCCAGAATTTCTTCCCCACTCTGGGTGATAGCATCTTGGTCAATCTGGGTAGTAGCATCTTGTTCAGGATTTGTGGCTTAATTATAACAAATTTTCAACCTGGATTTCTTGATTTGTGGATTGCATCTTGGTCAATCTGTGTGTAGCATCTTGGTCAGGATTTGTGGATTTGCATATTGGTCAATCTGTGTGGCAGGATCAGGATTTGTGGTTTAATTATGGCAAATTTTCAACCTGGGTTACTGGATTTGCTCAGAAAATATAGATTTGTGATTTTATTAGGATTTGCTTAAAAAAAATATAGATTTGTGATTTTATTGGAACATACTGTTTTTAATGAGGCTACACCTTATCTAATCATTGGAAAAAAATTCTTCTAACATCAATCACATTGTCATTTTCACATACAAGATTGTGTCTTTTTAAAGGCAGATCCAACAGAAAGGATTGCCAAAGTAATCATGAAAATCTAATGAGGGAAATATGGAAAAATGTGGGCAGATCCAACAGAAAGGATTGCCAAACTAATCCGGAAACTCTAATGAGGAAAATATGGAAAAATGTGGGCAGATCCAACAGAAATAATTGCCAAACTAATAATAGCCAGGTATCGAAGAAAATTGACCCAAAGACCTGTCACCTCCCAGTGGCAGAGGTACCAATTAAATTAACCTTTTTTTCAAAGAGAAAAAACCATCATAGCTTATATTAAGAAAATATAAAGATCTGAATTACATAGATAGATACTATCAGATGAATTATATAGATAGATACTATCAGATTCCTGATGCTGGAAAAGTCAGGTATGCCCAAGTAACTTGATGTCCAAAAATATTATGCCAAACAGTTCAATACTTACAGATTTTTCTTTCTGATCAAAACACATGTTCCATATCAAACTGGAATGTTTTGGAGAAGATTTGACAGCCACAAAAAAATAAACATATCGACAATACATCGATAGGAAATACATGTAAAAAAACCAAGGACCAAATCAGCTAGTGAGGTCATGATTTGCCAGAATGCGAAACAAAAAGGAGCTCAGAGGCATCCTTGAATCTTGGAAGATATGTTCATTCCTCCATTTCCATAAGGACCAGCTGACCAGAACAAACAAGGTATGCCAAGATAAATTTTGCTCACTCCACCATTTGAAACCATCATGTACAGAGGAGAAAACCCGGTAAGGAAAACCAAAAGACAAAGAAAGTTCATACCAGATATGTAGAGATGAGGCACATTGGAAGAACATATGTAAATTAGACTCGGCCGCATTCTAACACATGGCGCATCTGCCGGGCCCTGCCAACCTTTCCTTTGAAGGACTTCCCATGTAAGATTCCTGTTCCAGAAGACCAGCCACATGAAGAAAATCATTTTGAGCGGGCATGAGACCTTCCATAGAGAAGGAGGAAAGATCAGGTGAGTTTTACATGATGGGCCAGAAGACATTGAGGCATATAAATCCTTTACACGAATTGGCAAAGGAGATCGTGGAAGAGCCCATGCCAAAACATCCCTAGTGCCTGAGCGATGAATCGCCAAGCCATTAAGGATTAGAAGAACAGAGCTCCAAAGGGGACGAATGGAGAGAGGCAGATGTAAGTCCTCCTCGTCCTTCCAGACAGGAGAAGTGAAAGACCATGATTTAATCAGCTTATCCCACGTAAAATACCTTTTGAGTGGAAAAAGGAAACCAGAGTAAGAGGGATAGTGGAAACCAAACCATTGACTATTGAATCAAAACCAATGAGGATGCTTGAACCCGAGAAAATCTTCCAACGCAAATTTTCTATGAAAAAAGGCTGAATTTTCCTGAAACTTTGCCAGATAGCAGACCCCCTTTTAATGCCCAAAGATTTCCTTCTGTACTAGTACTCCATACTTCTTCTTTTTAAATATTTCCTATTAATAAACTTGCTCCACGGGCCCTCACCAAAGATACCCCTATGGAGAGATTTACAAAGAAGGGCTTTTCCAAATGTCCTCATGTGTAAAAGACCCCAACCCCCTGCCTTTCTCGACCTAGAGATAGATTCCATCTTTACTAAATGAAACTTTGACTAAAAGGATCTTCCTCCCCATAAAAAATTTGCAGCTAATGAGCACATTTTGTTAATAACAGAAGCAGGGAGAAGATAAAGATGGGCCCAGTAGACCGCCAGTTGAGATAGGACTGCCTGTACCAAGATAAATCTGCCAGCTAAAGAGAGGAATTTCGATTCCCATCCGGAAATTTTTTTGTAGAAGCGATCAATAAGCCATTGCCAGTCCCGTTTGTTGTTGCCTTTTGCCTTCAAGTTAAAACCCAAATATTTGATACCTTTCTTGATCGATGCCTGGTTGATGCCGATCATAGCTGCAATCCATAGAACTGTCTTCATATTAGACTCATTGTGATACATCATAGATTTGTCCCTGTTGATGACCATTCCAGATGCTGACTGAAACTTTTCTAGGATATTATTAAGACATAACCAGGATGCTTTGCAAAGCATGGCGAAAATGAGTATATCGTCAACAAAAAGATTGTGGGATAGGAAAGTATCCTTGCAAATCTTTATCGGCCTACATCTCCGTTCTGATACAACTTTGTTGATCTGTAAGCTGAGTGAGTTCATTACCAATATAAATAGCATGGGGGAGAGAGGACAACCCTGATGTAGTCCCTTCTTAGCGAGAAAAAAAGTTGATGGGATTCCATTTGTAATGACTGAATATTTTACATTTTCAACGCACGCCATTATCCAGTCAATGCCTTTAGATCTCAACTCAATTTTTGCCAGCAAGATTCTAAGGAATCCCCAGTGAACACAATCATAAGCTTTTTTCAAGTCTATCTTTAGAATAGCCGCCTCAATATTGTTTGACAACATTGTGAATAAGCATTCCTGAGTCATAGCAACAACGTCCCAAATATTCCGGTCTTTAAGAAATGCGTGCTGGTCCCTTGTAATGAAAGAGTTTAGAACAGGGTTCATCTTTTCCGCTATAATTTTAGAGATGATTTTAAACAGAGTATTGCATAATGCAATAGCTCTGTAGTCATGGAAGGATTCTGATCTTTGTTTTTTCGGGATAAGAGCGGTGAATGTGGAAGATAATGCACTGTGTATGTTTCCAGACATACGGGAAGCCTCCACCATTCTCAGCAAATCCGCTTTGAACATGTCATAGAAATGAGAGAAAAATTCAATTGGCCATCCATCTGGCCCAGGACTTTTGTCCTTTTTGAAAGATTTGATGGCAGCTAGGAGCTCTTCTTCCGTAACCAGTTCTTCCGTAACCGGTTTTAAGAAGTTTTCATTTGCTGACTCATCAAACATTTCAGGCATCGGATCCACAGCCCAGATCATATCATTAATGTTACCTTGTTGCATTTTATATTGATTCTGAAAGAACCTTGAAGCTTCAACAGAAATATCATTCCCTTACCATCTTCGATCTTCCATATAGAGTTTTTTCTTCTTCTGGCATTTACAAAATTATGGAAAACTTCGTGTTCCGGTCCCCCTCCTTTAGCCATAGTGCTCTGCTCTTGAGCGTCCAAAAAGCCTCTTCCTTTAGCATCAGCATTTGCTGCTTTTTTTTTTCCAGATTTCTAATATGGTTCTTTTGCTCTTATCAACTATGTTTCAATTTAAATATCTTATTTGATACCTGAAGATTACTCACCAAATCACATCTAAGGAACTAGGATTACTCATCAAATTACTTCTAAAGAGCGAATTTGCTTGGGGAATAACTGTTAATGAGACATAAAATATTTACAAGGAACATGAAAATGCAAATGCGCCTAATTTTAAAAAAA
This sequence comes from Pinus taeda, assembly GCA_000404065.3. Lineage (NCBI taxonomy): Eukaryota > Viridiplantae > Streptophyta > Pinopsida > Pinales > Pinaceae > Pinus > Pinus taeda. Next base: position 29,249 of record APFE030796307.1, on the reverse strand, counting down.
TCCAGATTCTCCTGGATTCTATATTAAAATTTTATAAGGAGATAAAAATATAATTACCTTTGAATTTAGCATTAAAGATAAAAATCCAGACTCACTAAAGTTTAAAATAAAATTTTACAATTCATTTTTTCACCATATCAGTGTCATTAAACTGATTAAATAGAGGTTTGAAGATATGATTTTATAATTCATGTTATCAATTAATCACCATCACTGAACAAAACAAATAAGGTTATACATGATTGATGAATTATTAACGATTAATTTTTAATAAGAATAATTATATATTTTGATGTAGAAAATATCTTTATATTTGTTATAAGAATATATATAAATTTACATGTTTTTCAATGATTTCTTTCCATCAATATATATATATATATAAAATATTAAAGGATTAAGAAATTACCATATATATTCCATTTAAAAAAAAATAAAAAATTGGCCTAAGAGTAGCATATATGAAAATTTAGCAGAAGATAACGACACTTAACTTTAAAATTTCAAATGTATTAAAATTTTGAAATTAGTTCAGAGAAAAGTTTAAAATCCACATGATAATTTAAATGTAATTTAAGATGTGGTAAGTTAAAAATTGGCTTAAGAGTAGCATATATGAAATTTGAGAGGAAGATAATGACACTCAACTTTAAAATTTCAAATGTATTAAAATTTTGAAATTAGTTCAGAGAAAAGTTTAAAATCCACATGATAATTTAAATGTAATTTAAGATGTGGTAAGTTATTATTTTTTTTGTATTTTGTGGGTAGTAATGTAGATTTCTATTCTATTAGTTGAAACATAAACATGTACATTGGATATATGATAGTTTTAATATGCAGATAGGATATTTGATAGTTGAAAATAGTATTATTTTTCAATTGAAAATGTTATTTTTTTGTTATTTAAAGAGAATAAAAAAATAGAGTCAATTTTACAATAATCTGTAAATTAAAAAAAAAAAATCAGCTATGCATGTATTTTATTGTTACATATTTAATGATTGTTTATTGTCGTTGACTGAATCATTATCTTGGATTTGTTTACAAAGTGACTCTCAGAGCCGAAATTAGAGAGAAAAAATGATTATAATAACAACAAAACTAATAGCTGAAAAGATTGTTTGGCTACAAGTGTCGACGACATTTTTGAAACATCTTTGCTATAGTGCTTAGAAAGGTAAAACAAATGAAAATTTTCAGGCCTAAAGGCTTAGGAGCAAAACCCTTATTGCTAGAAACTTGTGGGGTGAGAACACCACCATGTTTCTTTGCTAACCATGAATAGAGAGAGAAAGGTAAGCCTCTAGCCTCTCAAGCTTTGCTTTGACCTCCAATGGTTCCGCCACTTGACTTGTGAGTGCATGAGCTACGAAGGAATTTGTGTGTTAATATAGCTCCAACATTTTGAAAATTATCGTCTTGAGTGTGACTAGTTGGAATGAAGTTCCTAGTTTGAGCTTTAATATCCCCAGAGTGGAGCAAAGCCCGTTCCTTTTGAACCTCAACTTCCAAAATCCTTAAGTGTTGACCACAGGCTAGTGAGATTTCACAATGGAAGGAGTAGACAACATTGATAGTGGCAAATTTAGCTTGACTGTGACACAATTGAGGTTGGTCTCAATGGCTTGAGCAAAGTGCCATTATATGACAGGGAGACATGAAAATGAGAGAAATATGGCACAGAGAGAAGGGGAGATCTCATAGAGTGGAGAATTAGAGGGGTAGAGGATGAGCCAACAATGTAATGAATTGAAGCAGATAAATCAAATCATAAGCCTAGGAAGCCACATTCCATAGAGCAAAATTGATGTCCCATAAAGCTCGTATGCATCCATAATAGTGATTACCTTAAATATTAGTGCCATTGTTATGGGATGCATAGTGCCAAGGATAGGACATTGCTAGAGTTGGGTGTTCGACACAAGTTTAGGCTTGCTCATTAAAACAAGTAGTAATGTTTGCACATAGGAGGGGAGTCGAAGAAGGGCACATGGTTGAGGAAGGAGCACTAGCTATCCCACTTGCATATAGAAAAGCCATTCCATCAATCACCCAATCCCTGGAACTGGGAGTTCGATACAAGTTTAGGCTTGGTCATTAAAACAAGTGGTAGTGTTTGCACATAGGAGGGGAGGCGAATAAGGGAACATGGTCGAGGAAGGAGGGCCAACTGTCACAACTGCGTATGGAAAATCCATTTTGACAATAATATAGGGGCATGGCATGGCATCAATATATATATATAGAGAGAGTATTTAGAGGAGGAACCTTAAACTAGAAGTTAAACCTAAATTTTGGTCTATATATAGTACATTTATGAAAGTAGGTAGAGTTGAACGTAAGAAGTTTCATGCTTTTCTTCCTATTCAACTAGGGACATGGAACAATGGGAGTTCTCACCAACTTCATGTTCCTCTTCTCTCTTCTTCATCTTCTAGGCCTTACTTTGAGCCTTGGAGGGCTTGCAATGGGAAAAAATATTTATCATTGCGTTGTGACAACTCTTCCTTGATTCTTTCAATGGGGCGTTGGTTCTCTTCGACATTAATCCAAGTCACACACAATAAAATCCTTTGTATGCCAATCACGCCTTGATGGTTTTTCCCTTGTATCAACTTCATTTAGGTTTAACCCTTTGTCATGACTTGCAAGCAAGTAGTTGATCAGGTGCTCAAAATTTTGCTAAAAATTCAAAGTTGTCGGATTGGTGTGGAACCTAAATGACTGCTTAGTGCTTGTCATCCTCAATCTGACGCAACTTGTTTTGCACGAAACATAGTATGTATGCTCCTAGAGACATGTTCTGTTCATTTTCCTAAACATGCGAATTTTCGCAAAAAAAATATGATAGTCCAGTCAGCAGTTTGTATTGTTGATGTGGCACTGATTGGGCATGCCTATGTGGCAGGATGACTGTGCATTAACTATTTTCCTTTGACGAATTAGGTGGTGCCAAGTGGCATGATTTCATTGGTGTTGATTTGGGCGATTTTCATTAGTGGGTTGGTGGCCAACCACAAGCTACCACATGGCCCAACTGCAGGCCTCCACATGGCAGCATGGGGGCCAACAAAAACTTGTTAAGGGCCGAATGGACCGGGCGAGGGTCAAACACTAGAGCTCCGTCCAACAAACCTTGCCAATAACTGACACGCCACTATGTTTCTTATTATATATTGACATGAGACATATATTTAAACTTGACGTCTTGTGCCATTTGGAAAAGGGGCTAGCCCACGGGGGGTCAGCCCCTAGGCATGTGCAACCCAACAGAACCGCGGGTGGAGCGGAGTGGGGGCCCGACTGATGGAGGCGAGCCGCTGGCCTTAGCCTCAGGCACATGGCCACCCATGTGGCCCGAATTTTCATAAATAAGGCCGCATTGGGCATTTAATCGCTCCAACAAATTCGCCCGGAATTTGGTGGAATAGACGCCTAGTTAGCGAAATTGGGGAAAATTTGTAGGATGGTGTCGAATTTTGGGGAAATTGTAGAGCGAATAGTGCAAGAGCTAGGGGAAGCCATAACTTTTGTAGTTTTTTTACCAATTTGGAGTAGGACGAGGTCTAATAGGCATTTTTGGGCATTCTAGAGCCATTGGAGCAAGTTTCAAAATTGTTTGAGCATTGTAAATTGATGTATTCACACTTTCAAGCATAATAGAGAGGGCCAAACCATTGGAAGCTGGACCAAGGAGACGTAGCCCAAACAAGGTGAACTCCTTCATCATGTGTTGTTGTGATACTGTTTTGGTGATGCTCTTGTCTGTTGTATGTTGTTGTTCAGTCATTTGTTTATGCTAATTTGTACATGAAATTTACATAAAAACACTCAAAAATTTGTGATAAAACTTGCAATTAACCTCATGAATCCTTAATCACTTTTACATATTCTGAAGAGGAATTTAGCACAACAAAACTAATTTTCCCATTCAGGTCAAGTTTGGTATCAGAGCTCTTGGTTTTTTTGTGCAAGGAGGATTTAATTGTTTGCAAGTGAATGTGATGCTTATAAGGTTGAAGCTCAACAGAGGAGAAGGAAAGTTGGTTGAAGGTCCTGAAGTTGGGTCAAGGAGAAGGAAAGTTGGTTGAAGGTCCTGAAGTTGGTTCAAGGAGAAGGAGAGCAAGTTTTCCACAATCTCCATTGCCAGTTCTACCTCAAATTGCAGTTGAAGCTTCAACAAGCATGTCACACGAATGAGAACTTGCAAATATGTCAAAGGATAAGAAGGCTTTTAGGAAGGCTTTCTTTGACATGACAAAGATGGTGAAAGTCCTCTATGAAGAGAGGAATACAAGATTGCAAGGTGAATTCAAGCTCCAAGCCTCCAAAAGGAGAAGGTTCTTCAGGAAGAGGAGGTATTGGAAATGGAGGTAAACCTCCACCATCTCCACCATCATCTTTATCTTCATCTTCACAGGCATCTTCATCCTCTTCCACTAATACAACCCTTACTCACACTCATCAACATACCTCAAAAGGAATTGGTAAAACACCCTTGTTAAAAATTGATATTAAATTTGAGCTACCTATGTATAATGGTGAAGTGAATGTAGAGAAGCTTGAAAATTTGGTTTGTCAGTTGGAGGTCTGCAAAATTCAAAACCTTCAAGATGATGATACAAAGATTCAACTAGCTTCCTTGAGACTGGAGGGTGCAACACTAGTATGGTGGGAAGTCAAGACACAAGAAGAGATAAAAAAACATGGTAAGATCTCAATCTCTCAGTCTGATTTCATTGATGCAATTAAAAGACAGTTTTTCCCTCTAGCATATATGTAGAAAGCCATCATGAATTGGTAGAACTTTAGACAACTTAAAGGTCAAAATGTGCAAGATTACACCCAAGAATTTAAAAGGTCTTTAATGTTAAATGTAGATTTGCAATCACAAGACACGTTGTTGAAGTATATAGGGGGTTTACACAGTTGCGCAAGGCATAATATCCTTGTGTTTAATTCCACTAGTTTAGATGAGGTTTGTGTGCAAGCCACCCATCCAGAAGCAAGAGGGAAAAATATTCCAGAAGAGAGTAGAAAAAAACAATTTAAGGGTAAAGGAAAAGAAAATGGTTTCAAAGTGAAAGGAAAGAAAAATGCATTCCATTAAGAAGGAAGGAGAGAAATTAATGTGCAAGAATTGTTCCAACGAGGGTCACAATGAAGCTCATTGTTAGAAGCTTCATCCTGAGATGAAACCAAAGAAATTCAACAAGGGAAATCAAAAGGCAGCTGCAACCATTGAAAAGGGTTTAGGATCCGATTCGAGTGATGAAACTAAAATCACAGCCTTGGGGATAAAAGGTAAGGACTCCATTGCTGGCACTAGTACTTCAAATTTACATAATGAAACTCCAAATGAAAAGAAGAGGATATAACTTTTCCACATATGGGTAATTTCAAAACATAACAAAATTGATACTCTTTTGGATAGTGGCTCTCAAACTAATTTCATCTCTAAAAACATTGTCAAAAGTTTAAACTTGGAAACCATTTCACATCATAAGCCATATCCATTACGATGGGTGTGTCACAATGCACAATTGCAAATAACTAGAAAGCGTAGATTGAAATTCGCCATTACTGCAAATTTCATAGATGAAGTGGAACTTGATGTTGTGCCATTAGACATATGTGGTATAGTTTTGGGCAGCCCATATCTCTATGACAAAAAAGTTATCTTCCATAGACATGAAAACAAATACCATTTGTTCAAAGATGGAGTACAATACATTATAAGAGCCCATAGCAAGAAACTAAATCTTTCACTTGTAAATGCGGGGCAAATGAAAAGACTAGTGACTTCTAGCAAGAATTTTGCCCTTCTAATGATCAAACCCAAGAATGATATTGATAATGAAGCTTTTCAAGGTTGTGACTCAAGATTGAAATCTGAATTGGTTGACGTTGTTAACCAATATGATGAGATGTTTCAGGAACCAAAAGGATTGCCTCCCAAGAGAGGAATCCAACATGAAATATAGTTGTAGCAAGATTGTCCTCTTCCTAACATTGGCATGTACATGATGTCAGTGATGGAAAGTGCAGAAATTAAAAAGAAAATTCAAGAGTTGTTGGATAAAGGGTTCATCAGGTCAAGTTCTTCGCCATGTGGGTCACCTATTGTTTTGGTGCCAAAGAATGATGGAACATGGCGCATGTGTGTGGACTTCCGTGCATTGAACAAGATTACGGTAAAGAACTCTTAGCCACTGCCTAGAATAGATGATTTACTTGATCAATTGAAAGATGAAAAGTATTTTACTAAGTTGGACTTAAGGAGTGGCTACCATCAAATTAGAATTGCTAAAGGAGACATTTGGAATACAACATTCAAGACAAAAACAAGGTTTGTTTGAATGGCTAGTTATGCCTTTTGGTTTATGTAATGCTCCTGCTACCTTCATGCGTGTGATGAATGGTGTGTTGAGGCCATTTCTTGATGAGTTTGTTATAGTCTACTTAGATGACATCTTAATTTTTAGTAAATCTCGAGATGAACATGTCATGCATGTGAGAAAAGTACTTGATGTCTTAAATAAATAACAATTATATTTAAAGATGTCAAAGTGTGAGTTTGGAAAAACTTCTTTAATTTACTTGGGTCATATTGTTGGAGGAGGTGAGTTGAAAATAGATCCCTCCAAGGTTGATATTATTTTGAATTGGCCAAGGACCAAGACAGTTACTGAGGTAAGAAGTTTTTTGGGAGCAACCCAATATTGGAGGAAATTCATTGCTAAATTTTCTTCTATAGTAGCTCCTTTGCATACATTGACTAGTGTGAAAAAATGTTTTCCAGTGGGGGAGGCAAATATCAAAAGCCCTTTGATGCATTGAAGGAAAATATCAGTTCAGCCCTAGTACTTGCACTTCCATACTTGAGACAGTCATTTGAGATCCAGACTGATGCTAGTGACTATGCCTGGGTGCAGTTCTCATGCAACATGGTAAGCCTATCTATTTTCATTCGGAAACTTTCAATGGTGCAATGATTAATTATCCTACATATGACAAGGAATTGTATGCATTCGTGCAAAGTGTGAAAAAGTGGAAACACTACTTGATGGGTAAGGAAACAATCATTCACACTAATCATCAACCATTGCAATACTTGCAATCTCAATCTAAGTTGCAGCAATCAAGGCACTTCCGATGGATGGGTTTTCTTCAACAATTCCACTTGGTGATAAGGTATAAGAAAGGTATCTACAATAAAGTTGTTGATATTCTTTCTAAGACTATTATTGGTGCAACTACTTTACTGAAGCATAATTTTGTTTTGCATGAAAGTTATATTGAGCAATATGCATTAGACAAAGACTTTCAGGATGTTTATGCAAGCTTGAGAGGAATTGGATTATCGTTTGCATGATAACTTGTTGTACCATCTTGGTAAGCTTTGTATTCCACAGGGAGAAAGAATCAACATCATAGGAGAGGCACATACTTCTCTTATTTCTAGTCATTTCAGTGTAAGTAAGACTGTGACACATCTACAGAGGTATTGTTATTGGCCTTGTATGCTAGAAAGTGTGTCAAGTTTTACTAGAGGATGTTCATTATGTGCAGTCAGTAAGCCTAGCAATAGGAAGTTAAGATTGTACACACCACTTCCGATACCTTCTCATCCATGGGAGAGTGTTTCTATGGATTTTGTTGGAGGTCTTCCTATGTCAAAAAGGAATGATGATTACCTTTATGTAGTTGTGGATAGGTTCAAAAAAATGTGTATTTTGATGTCATGTAAGAAGCAAATTACAGCTGAAAAATTGTTCAGTTATTCTTTCAGAATGTATGGGTGCATTTTGGATTTTCCACATCCATTGTTAGTGATCGAGATTCTTGCTTTGTTAGGAAATTTTGGTCAAATTTGTGGGGATTCATGGACACCAAATTGAAAAAAAGTACAACATTTAATCCGCAAACAAATGGTCAAACAGAGGTGGTGAACAAGACCGTGATACATCTTCTTCGTGGGTATTGCAACAAGCATCCTAAGTTATGGGATGAACATTTGCACTACATTCACATGCTTACAATCGGGCCAATCACTCTTCAACTCAAACATCACCATTTCAAGCATGTTTTGGACACTTGCCTAGGTCTCCTTTGGATTTCATTTTTGGAAATGATGTTTCTATTGATGGTCATAGTGACATAGACAAAGCAAGAAGGTTCATTGAACAAATCCAATTGTTACTCTGAAGAGTTCAAGAATAGCTAGAAAAGGGCCAAGGCAAGTACAAGTCAAGGTAGGACAAGCATAGGGTAGATCACAAGTTCCAAGTCGGTAATGAAGTTTGGCTTCACATTAGCAAAGAGAGGCTCCAAGGAGAAGGTAAAAAGATGAAACCAATTCGATATGTTCCATTCATAATTCTGGAAAAGATTGGTGACAATGTCTTCAGGTTGGATTTGCCTTCATATATGCAAATTTATGTTGTTGTTGAGCCTCCTTCGATTCAAGACCAAGGAGAGAATGTTCAAATTCCTTCCATTGAAGATTTCTCTCTTGAATACCTTGATGAACTACAACAAGACACCATTCTTAACAGAAGAACAAGGTCTTCAAAATGAGGGAGTGTGGACTACCTTCAAGTAGGGTTCAAAGGAACAAATCCTTCCAAGGCCAAATGGATCGAGATTGGAAAGGTGAGGGAATTGCACCCTCACCTATTGAACAACTCAAAGTGATCCTTTGGGGTCCAAAAACTTCTAGTGGGGAGGAGTCATTAGGTGCTAAAAAATTTGCTCAAAATTCAGAGTTTTCAAATCGGTGTGGAACTTGAACAACCACGTAGTGCTCATCATCCTGAATCTAACACAACTCGTTTCGCGCGAAACTGACTTTGTATGCTCCTAGAAACATGTTCTGTTTGTTTTCCTAAATAAACGATTTTTTGCAAAAAAAAAATATGACAGTCCAGTGAGAAATCCATACTGCTGACAACGCATGCCTACATGGTAGGATGATCGTGCATTGACTGTTTTTCTCTGGTGAATTAGGTGGTGCCAAGTGGCATGATTTCATTGGTGCTGATTTGGGCGATTTTCATTGGTGGGTTGGTGGCCAACCACAGACTGCCATGTGGCCCAACCAGAGGCCGACACATGGCAGCATGGGGGCCACCAAAATCTTGTTAAGGGACGAATGGACCGGGCGGGGGTTGAACACCAGACCTCCATCCAACAAACCTAGCCAACTACCATCACGCCACTATGTTGCTTATTATATATTGGCATGCATCATATATTTAAACTTGAAGTCTTACGCCATTCAAAAAAGGGGCCAGCCCCTGGGCACGTGTAACCCAACAGGACTGTGGACAAAGCAGAGTGGGGTGCCGGCCGACAGGGGCGAGTCATTAGCCTTAGCCCCAGGCAGGTGGCCCCCCATGTGGCCTAAATTTTCGGAAATAAGACATCATTGGGCATTTAATTTCTCTAACAAATTTGCGTGGAATTTGGTGGAATCCGTGCCCAATTAGCGGAAATTGGGGCAAATTTATAGGATGGTGCCAGATTTTGGGGAAATTGTAGAGCGAATAGTGAAAGAGCTAAGGGAAGCCATAGCTCTATAGTTTTTGACCAATTTGGAAGTAGGAAGAGGTTGGACATGCATTTTTGGGCATTCTAGAGCCATTGGAGTAGGTTTCAAAGCTATTTGAGCATTGTAAACTGATGTATTCACACTTTTGAGCATAATAGAGAGGGCCAAGCTATTGGAAAATGGACCAAGGAAAGTGCACCCTTGTGTTTGGGCATGTGTTAGGGTGGGTCTATGTCCTTCTCTTTCTCTTATGATTAGTGGTCCTTCTTGAGTGTTTCCTCTACTTGAAGTGCTCAACATCATAACTAGAATATGGAGTTGGTAATCCATTTGCACCCTTAGCATTTGTTTGATTCTCTTTTAATTTTTTTCGAGCAAGCTAGGGTCTGATGCATATTGTGTAGACAAAATCAGTTGAGGAAGCCATTTCATGTAGGGTGTGGTTAATCGATAGAAGAACATTGGTCCATAGCCTAATGGCTACAAAACCCCTCAATAACACACCTTTGAAATCTATAATTTTGCAATGATAGTGTCATCATATCCATGTGAGACCTTGTCTTTGTGTCTTATCTCAAGCTTCACCTTCCTTTCTCTACTTTTCTCCCATCACCTTTGCATGCAAAGCCTTTGTAAACTAAGGTCATGCAAAGAATGTCTTATGCAAGTGATGTGTGTTGATCAATGTCCTTCCAAATCAAGGGGTGAGTGTCATCCTTTGTGATAGCCATTTGCCTATGGTGCATGCCAATCTTTGTCACCAGGCAATGTTCACGGTTTCCAATTGGCGGTATTACAAGCAGGTAACTTTCCATCCCCAACACCACATTAGAGCATAAGACAATTTAAATCTCAAAGAAACAATTTTCTGCAAATTGTTTTATGAAATGTACATGTCACAAGAAATAGACTCATTATATGTAAATGTGTCACAAACACAACTATAAATGAAACTAACTTGAAAAACACCACATTTTATGTTTTATTTTTATTAAAAGCAACAACTAAAGAGGTCATTAGAATAACACTCCACTTTATCCATACAAATCTTTCATATATCCTTTTATAAATTTAATATTATCAATTATCAATTATTAAATATTTCTTATAATAATTTTTTCCTATAAAAAATTCATAACGTTTATTTAATTAAAATTATAAAATTACATTCTTCATATATTAAGGCACATCATGATCATGTCATTTGGAGGTTAGAAATGACATAACAAGATATAAAATGTCAATCTCATAATACTCCATTGTATTGCCTCACAAAAAGTCACAACAAAAATAGGATTATCTAAAAATATATGTACTATAGGGATATATTAATCCCATGTTTATGTTATTCTAAAAATCATCTAAAGAATATTCTAACTCATGCAATGGTTCAACCAATTATTATCCACCTTTAAACAACATGTCCATTTTTTTAGAAATAATTACTTTATAAAGTTGCAATGCTTAAATTCATCAAATTAAAGGATGATTAGATAAAGAAATGACACCATCTAATGAATCTTCATCTTTAAGAAACCTTCCTCCATTTGTTAAGCCTCTTTTGATGCATCTACTTCCATGTTCAATTATGTATGTGTATGAGATGCTTTGGAAAAGGCGCGTGTTTTCTTTCATGTGATCTATAGGTGGTATAAGGGTAATATTTTGAATCTAACACTCACCCCTCATCCACTTCATGACTAGAAAAGAATCTCCAAATACTTGCAATGTTTTAGTCCCTTTTCATTTACCCATTTTAAGAGACATATTAATGTTAACAATTCAACAAAATTATTGTACTTGTACTTAGACTTACTTTGTAATTAATGAAATGTATTTATGATAAGTAAAGAACCCCTCCAACACTTGGAAAGCTTGTGGCCCCTATTTAATTCCATCAAAACAACCCAATGGGTATCAATTGTTAATCATTAGATCCCTTGTTTGTCTTGAAACTCTATCCTTCAACACTTATTTAAATCCTTGGAATATACCATATACCACCTTTTTTCTGGTATTTATGAGAAAACAAATCAACCTCCCTCTCATCACAAGGGCTAGAGTGAGGTTGTTGGTACTAGACTAGCCCACATGTATACTCATCTAAGAGTTCACAAGGCTCGAAGTCAATATAACAATATTCATATGCACAAATCCATTACAATAATAACTATTAAGGCATTATAGCTTATCATGTCACTAGTGTGGATTTGAACCTAGGTGGGGAAGATAACAACCATTCCTCCCAACCACCCTAGATAACCCCAATTGACTAATATGCCATATACCTATGAATAAACTCAAAATGTTAACTTTTAACTGTTATTAAATAGGTTGTCATTACAAGACAACTAATGTTCCATAGAACTAGATAAGGTAAGGGTCTATAACCTTTTTTAATGCTCTTTGCTAACCCATTCCTAAAACACTATTCAATAGTTCCAAGGTTCCCTTACATTTGATCTACCAATAATCTTCTCAACGTTCTTCCAAAAATAAAATTAATATTATCATTTATTAATAAAACAAAAATTATACATGTCATCAACTCCTTTTCAATGCCCCTCCTCCAACATTAATATCATTCCCTTGTATCCATGGTATCACTAATCATATTTGCAAGATATTAGCTAAAAATAATATCAAAACTCTTGGGTATCATTAATAATATTTGCAAAATCTAAGCCAAAAACAATATGAAAACTCTTATGTCCTAAAAATTGAAAAATAATCTCATAACTTTAACCTAGAAATTTTCTTATAACTTATCTTAATTCAAATCCTATATTATATTATACTGTGGTCTAAACATTTGTTGTTATCACACAATATTGGTGCAATAGGGGTTTTGAATCTATTTATGCATTGAAAAATATAATTTGACTAATAGAAAATTGTAATCTGACCAAAAAAATATAACTAAGATGGAAGCTCAAGATGAAGGAACTAATGATAGAGACAGTAAGATTATGTAGCTTTCACAACAAACTACAAAACCCGGATTGTTGCTACATAACACAAAACCACAACCATTTAGTTTTGACTACTATATTATACTAATTCAATGACTAAATCACAGAGCATAAATAGAGAGTAATTTTAAACCCGCTCATGAGAACTCAATGTATAATTCAAATATGTTTTATTCATTCACAATGTGTTGTTACATACTCGAAATTCAAACATGGGAGTGGAGTCCTCAGAATACTTGAATTCATATGTTGTCACATAGTGAAACCACACAACAACCAAAACACTCTCGCTAACTCATGCAACAACTAGTCATCTCTCTCCAAATCGTGCAATAGCTAAAACCAAATCCAAGAGTCCAAGAGCCAAAAGCCATAAGCCAAAATCCAAAAGTCCCATTTCTTCCTTGTTTCCACAATTTATTTCTCACACCACTAATCTCTTCACATTCCAACTGAAACAAGTTGTTTCCCATGTTGTCGACTATTTACATTTCAGAAATGAATTGATTTGATTCTCATAGTAAGCAGGCAAATCAAAATTTATAACCTACATCCCATTCTCGTAGCGCGTTTAGTAGTGGTTGTCCTGTAGCAGCGCAACTAAACAATTGTCGATTTTTTTTGTGCCAACAACTCACGCAACAAGAGTATCAACACAAGATCTTCAAAGTGTCGGCATCTCAAAAGAAGTCATCGATTTGGTGAAACATAACTAAAGGAATGACAACAACTATCGATTGGGTGTATTAACAACTAACATAATAGGAGTGTCAACAACTCAAAATACATGGGAGTAACAACACTTATTTTCCTACATTACAAACTCAAACAAAAAATGTTTTGGTTGATGAGGATTTCCTGAGGCAAAGGATGCACCTGCATTAGACACCCTTTGTAGGAAAATATGAACTACCAACTCATGTGTTAGTTCCTTAAAACTGAAGCACCTCGTAGGCGTGTTAGCTCTTGTTTAGTCACCCATGATGCATCTTTAGATCCCATGCTTTTCTATTTTCCCAAATACTCTAGATACTCCCTTCAACGAGTCTTCTTTCCAATCCTTATGGCCATAATTTCTTCCACTTCTCCAACATGCATAAATGTTCCTTCCATTGAACAGGAGTACCTATCTCTTTAGTATTCTCTCCTTCATGGAACTCATATAGATCAACCACATTTAATATGAAAGAGATATCCAAGTCTCTTAGCAACTCTAGTTCGTATGAGTTTTCATATTTTTTTCAAAGAACTTTGCATGGGCCTATTTTCCTATATTTAAACTTGTTGTAGGTACCTCTAGGAAATATTTCTTTCCATAGATGTACCATTACCAATTCTCCTTTTGCAAAAACCTTTGCTCTCCTTTTCAAATATGCGTTCTCTTTATACCTTTCATTACTTTCCTATAATCTTTTATTCACTTGTTCACGCATTTCATGCATGATTTGTACAAAATCAATTGCATGAACACTCTTCCTTTCCTCCAAATAGGGTACTTGTATCAGGTCCACAACACCTTTTGGTGACCAGATATAAACAATCTAAAATAGACTCTTAGTAGCTGATCTATTCACTGAGTCATTCTAGGAAAAATTCGTTTGTTCCAAAACCATATCCCATTGATTGGGATTTTAACATTCAAGATTATTAACAAATTTCCAAGACTCTTGTTCACTACTTTAGTCTGCCCATCTATTTGTAGATGATATGTTGAACTATATAATAATTTAGATCCCATTTTCTTCCATAACATCCTCCAAAATTGACCCAAGTACCCTGTATCTCTATTAGGAGTAATGGTTCTTGGTAAACCATGAAGTCTCACTACTTTGAAGAATAAAACAACCACTTCGATAACATCAATTGTCCTTTTGCATGTTATGAAATATGCCATATTCAAAAACTGATCTACAACAACCATCACTAAATCTTGCTTCCTTTGTGTCATTGGAAACCCCAAGAAAAATTCCATGCTCACATCTTCCCAAGGCCTTTCTGGTACCAACAATGGAGTATACAACCTCATGTTTTGACTTCTACCCTTTGGTAGTTGGAAAACTCTACAACACTCAACAAACTTTCTGACATCCTTGTTGATGTTATGCCAAAAACACATCTCCTTTACCAATGTTGTAGTCTTATCCATGCCAAAATATCCACCTAAACCTTCATCGTGTATCTCCTTAATATGATTCAACCTCATTGATGCTTGAGGAATGCACAATAGCTGATTTTTAAATAAAAACCCTTCTTGGATAGGGTAACCCAAGAACATGTATCTGTACACCTCTAAGGTACACTTCTGCAAAATAGAAATTTTCTGCATTCTACTCCTTCATGCTTTTTAGACCCACCACTTCTATTGACAAAATGTTGAGTAGCAACACTCTCTTATTCAAGGCGTCTCCAACTTTGTTTGAATTTCCAAATCTATGCTTCAGAACAAATGCATAACTTTGTAAAAATTGAACCCATTTAGAATGTCTTTGCTTTAACTTACCTTGATAGTTGATATATTGTAAGGCCTCGTGATCAGTAAACAAGACAAATTCCTTAGGCAACAAATGATTTCTCCACTTCTTCAAAGGCTACACAATAGCATAAAATTCCTGATCATATACAAAATACTTTTTCTTAGCATTGTTCAACTTCTCACTAGAGAATGTTATTTGTTGGAAATAATACTGAGAGGGGGTGGGGTGGTGGGGGTAAATCAATATTATTCAAGTCAATAATCTTTTACTTTTCATACTCAAATTTATATATGCTACTTCCATGTGGGTAACCCGCGTGTACATGCAACTATGTTTAAGGAAACAAGCGTATATCCAGCAAACTAATGATTCAGTTAATTCACACACATGAACACCAAGATTTAAGGTGGAAACCCTATGTGGGTGAAAACCACCTGCTACTGTCGTCTCTGTCTTCTTTTAATAATAAGAAAATTTGTTTACAACATTGTACTAGTGCAGACTCATACCAATACGCAGGTTTCTACCTGCAGAAGGTTACAACCTTCTCTCGTTCTCCAACTTCTATTGGAAGGGAGCTACAACCCCCTAGCTCTTGTACTAGTCGATATGTTTACTAGTACGCAGGCGCCGACCTACAAAAGGCTACAACCTTCTTTCTTCCTCTAGGGACCACGTTTCATAAAGTTTCAGACTGGATGCTCCTGGTACACAATAATACACATGAAGACCTCATTTCATCTAATTTTCATATTGGACCCATTATCAACATTGAAGCTCAAAATCAATCACCACTGCACTACAACCATCAAATACATATGCATTAACCAAACATTGAAACTCAATCATACATCTCTGAATCACCCATAACTGAATCACTGAAAGCCCGTCGTCATTGAAGCAAATCACATTTCAGTCAATCTGAACATTCAGTAAATTGTCATCAAACTGCAGTCACCAGAACACAAAATAGAACCCAGAATTATGCAACAACAGTTAGATCCACCTGTAACTTCAAAGATCATATTACGTAATGTATACGCTACTTAGATGTGCTGAACTAGCGTGTATACGTGCTTTTATCAAAATCAACTAGCGTATATGTCTCTAAATATTAATTCATAATTTTGCAGCTATTCCAGACTTCAGTCATACCTAGATCATAACATTTATAAAACAGCACATGCGTCAATATTCAAATCTAGAATAAACATGATCAAACCATATAAAGATAATTCATTTCAAGCATTAAGATCCTGATCCATTATTATATCTTATCCTCCATCAACCACTAAGGTTCCTCCTTGGTTCAGATCAAACAAAGCACCATAAGGCAATAACCTGCATATTGGATCTCACACTTCATCAAATATTCAATTGCTTGTGTTCCTTGGCCTAATGATCTTCTCCTCTTATAGTTTTAAACCTTTCTCAATACCATGGACCGAAACCACTTAGGACCAATACCTTGGACCAAATACCTAGGATCAATACCTCGGACTAGATACCTTGGACTAATAACATGGATCAAAATACCATGGACCAAATACCTCGGACCAAAACTTAGTTTTCCAAGATATACGTGCTTTTCTTTCTGTGAAAGTGCATGTGTATGTTATATGTGCCTTTTGTTCTGTTAACCTGCATGTCTACGCAGCTTGGTCAAGGTGAACCTGCGTATACCTTTCTTTCTTCATTCTTGGTAGTCTGAACTATAATTATTTGTTGTTGTCATGCTGTATTGTGATCTTTTATCTGAGTGAGTTGCCTTCTGAACTAATTCCTTGAAACTGCCCTACATTTCATCACATTTGTAAACACAACTGTCATGCATTCTGTCACATTTGATATCTCTTTTGTAGATTCATCTAGTTACCATATACAAGTGAGTTGTTCTGCTACAAGTGGGTTGCCATCAAGTACAACACATGCATCATAATGCCAACAATCTCCCCCTTTGGACTTGATGGCAACAGCAACACCAAGTCACTCTCCCCCTTTGACATCAAGGGCAAAGGGTCATGCTCCCCTTGAGTACATGCTGAATTCTCTGATATGTTGAAGTGTACTGATGGAACTCCCATGATCAAGTCCATGCTCCCCTTGAGCACAAGCAAAGTCTGCAAAAGATTTTCTAAAAAAATAACATGACTCTATACACACATCACCAATGATCTTCCTATCACCAATGACTCATACATGCATCCATCTCCCAAACAAGTGGGGATATACCAAATTTGACTCATCCACCTGACCAAGTGGGGATATACCAATTGTTTATACATGACAAAAACAACAAACATTACATCATCCATCACATGCATAGTGGGGTTACAAGTTAGGTCTTTTCATGACCTTTACATTAAATGATATGCATGACGTATATAACAGAGACCAAATATCTAAACAATACCATGATAGTCATCAACAACTATCATATGATCTGCAGCATCAACAACATTTGTCAACAACATCCAGGCCAGCAACCTGTATATGTCCATCATTAGTTCCCAAAATATCATAAACCTGTGTCAAAGTATGTCGGCATATATCAACTCATCCTCTTGATCTCATCAAGATCAACTTGCTTCGTTTCCTTAGTAGAAAGAGCCTTATCATAACCTTCCATGAATCAACTAAGCATACGTCATATCTCCAAGCAGTAACACAAATCATTCACATCATATCATATGTATGTGAAAACACCATAGACATCATTATCAAGAACCTTCCATTATATCATCAAGAACCTTCATTATATCATCACTAGGGAACAACATCAACCATGATAATCAACATATGTGAGTATCAACCTATCATCATAAGAACTCATCATCATTAAGTAAGTCATGTCTTCAAATAACTATGTCTTCATGTGACCTGCAATAACACCATTCTCTTGGCCAACCAACAATATTTATCCGTATGCAACTTAAGTCATCATCCATGTATCCAACATATTGTATATCCATCAAAGAGATAGCAATATGTATCTAGCAAACCATGAGCTCATGGTCATTTGTCAAGATTTCTTGATATCATCAACAACAACAGTCCTCAACCATGTGAGAGCCAAGAACTATAGGAATCATGCATCATAACTGCACCATATGAACTTTATGCATCTTTAAAGGCATGATGACAGCTGCATAAAATAAATGAGTGGTTCATCATCAATTAATGAAGTTGTGTACTCAAGCTTTGTACTTCTCCTTGTCCTTATGAAGATCACCATGTAAGAAACATATATCTATTGTATACATCATCAAAAGTCATCCACAATAATCCATAAATCTGATTTGATTAACAACTATGTAACCCCACTCAATACAAGTATCATCTGAGATGTCATATAGCAAGATGTATCAATTAAACACTTTAGCCACATAAGCATCATCATCATTGAAAAGACTTCTACATATAATGCCAACAATGTTTTGTTAGAAGCATAACATGTTCTCCCCTTGAACCTGTTCCACCTATTCACTGTCAAATTTGATCGTTGCATATATCAGTAAGAAGTATCAAGGCATCATCATCAATCAGATATACATCAAGTTATCAACAACCTGTAAGGATCAAAAACACTTTTAAATAACATCCACAGACTGTAGTCATCTATCATCACAACAGAAAAGATAACTGATTATTGTCACAATCATATCAAGTCAATTTTTCTGAGTCTGTTCCACTGCATTTTTCCTCAAATCACATATACGCGACTGTGCAACTTCTAACTCACATATATACGCGACTTGTCTTCATGAAACTTGCGTATGAGATTAGAACATTGAAGTTTCATACTTTCGGTTTCTCCTGAGTCTGTCATGTCTGTACACTGTGCCATGCCACATTTTTCTGATTGGAAGCACAATATGCTTCCTTTGCACCTCCGCACTTAATAATTAATGAAAATAACTATAACCATTAAACTTTAGACGATTAATTCATGCATGTAAATACGTGGGAAAAAGAACATAATATGTGGACAAGCCATTGATTCCAGAAGGCCATGACATCATTTTATTCTTGATTGCATTGATTCTTCCTTGTGTCTCACGTTAAAACTATTTTTAAGTGGAAGTTAGGCCAGAGGGAGGGTGAGCTATAGTTATCTTAGGCTCTGATGGTATGCACATTAACACAAATTTTGAAGAAATTTAATTTCTCGATTGTTTGCAGTTTGTAGATTTCTTCACATTCTCGCACCTTCACACTTCTGCATTTTTCCTAGAATTCTATATGGATAAGCAAGTTCATGACATGCAAGCAAGAAACAAATATGCATCAAAAACTAAGGATGGGACGAAAAGGTTTAAAAAAAACAGGGCTGCCACTTCCCCGACACATGAGAGAATGTTGAAAGCGCAATATCCAACATATAAAGGTGCGTGTCATCGTAGCCGGGGAAATGGGTGTCTGAAATCCACAAACCCAAAAAACAAACATGAATCTTGCTCGACTCCTTCTATGCACCAGAAATGGCTGCTCGAGCTCACGATGTCACTGCTTTCCACTTGAAGGGCAGGAAGCACGCGTTCCTTAATTTCCTAGATCTCATAGATTGCCTCCCACGATCGATTTTTTGTCTCCATGTGACATTCAAGCTATTGTTGCACAAGTAGTCATTGCGTTCTATCCCAAGAAACAAGAAAGGAGAAGCCCTAGAAGTCGTTGAGTAAGTAATAAGCCCTCGGCTGCCTCATCACACTAACTATGCAAAACAATTAACATATACTTTGAGATAGCAAGTGCCAAGGTATCAAGGAAAACAAGAACACAATTAATCCCTACATTATAAGTAGCCACATGTTAAGTTTTATTATTAATTTCCATAATGTTGATACATTGTAGTGCGGAGGAGAAAGCTTCCTCCGCACTTCGCATAATGTATCAACGTTATTTATTGAAAAAAAATAGAAACTAACTTTATGTTACAATCTTGTAAACAAAATGAAGCTAATGGTAATTACAAAGGTTTTACATGTCTCATAGTTTGTAAGGCCTCATTCTATTCAACACCAACCAACATATTGGTTTTAGTTTTCATTGCATAGAGTGCAGAGGGCGAAGGAAGCTTTCATTGTGAGCAGTGCGAAGGTGCGGCTTGCAAAAATGATTGTGGAAATAGAGTGTTCTCAAATAACAACAAAACATGGATCTCACACAAAGATGCAAGGAATGTGCTACTATGCAACTATCACTCTTGTTAATTACTTGGTCGTTGCATGTGTTGTGTCCATTTTCTTGACAAGTTTATATATATATATATCAAAACGCGATTATCTTCTAACATTTTCATCAAATTCATATACTTTTTTCAGTTTTGTCTTTTAATTTATTTATTTTAAAAGTAGTGTAAATAAAATTTATAATTAAGTATGTCATAGATTTGGGAAAATCTTGAGTTCTAAATGTTATATGTTTAACCCTTATTTTTGAGGTAATATAGTTTTAAGTTACAACACCTTTGTGTCATGATAAACTAAATCACCACATTTACATAGTTGTAATATGTATAGAATTCGACCTCTCAATATCATAAGTTCAACCTTTAGGGAGATCATAATAAGTACAATTAGGTCGTGACCTCTTAGTGTTATAAACTCAACACTCCTTTCTAAGAGGTCATAACATTTGCATGCAACTCATGAAGTCAAAATATTTATATCTAGGTCATCTTCTCTCTATGCTATAAATTCAAGTCATTCCCATAAGTGATCTTAAAATATGTACCAAAATCATGGCCTCCCTATACATGATATGTGCAACCCTTCCTCTAAGTGGTCATATAATATGTGAGTGTCAATTATGACCTCTTAGTGCCATAAGTTCAACCACTAATATGTGCACACATGAGGGTCATGATCTCCCTATGTCATAAGTTCAACACGTACTTCTAAGTGGACATAATATGTGCATGCTAGTCATAACCTCCTCCTAGTTAAACCCTTATTTTTGTGTTATTGTAATATGTAGATATAGGTAATATCTTTCTAGTCTTATAATTTCAACCACTACTCTTAATAAATGTAGTATGCCCATATGGATCATGACCACCTAATTCAACCCTTTCCTCTATGGCCATAATATGTGATTATAGATCGATCTAGCATCTTATAAAATTAATTTCTCCCTCTACAAGTTAATAACATATACATTTCTCCCTCTATAAGTTAATAACATACACATGCACATGAAGAACTTTTAGTATTATAAGTTTAACCTTTACATCTATGCTATTGTATTTATAAAATGGGGAGGGGGAGGTCCCCTTAAGAAGCTGTATTAGGCCCAATATACAATATACATTATGTACAACTGTCTCCATCACATCACAATCAAATCCATTATACATGCTCAAATTAATACATAATCGGCTGCGGCGCAGCGCTGCGCTTCAAATGGGGTTGTATTTATTACATATCATATGGGACATTACAAAATATTTGTTACATCACCAACAATTTTAACCTTTTAATTTAACAAAATTATAGTAATTGTAGAATGTACTTTTTATTATTTTTTAATACGAAAATAAAATTTATAAAAATATCCAAAGACTTCCTTCTATTTTGAATTATATTTCATTTTTAATAAATGTTAATCAACATCCTTAAAAAAAAAATTATTCAAATTTTATAAGATTTTTTTTTTCAAAATTTCAAATAAACATATTTTATCAAAAATCCAATAATAAAAAGCCTATTTTAATATAAAAATCGAGTAATAAAAAATTATGATAAAATAATTTGTTTTACCATGATTATTCTTTTTAAAATAAAGAAAATTTATAAAGAGATTAATTTAAAAAAATAAAAATATTTTAATTATATTCTAAATTATAAATAAATATATTTTAATGATAAAAATTCTTTAACGAAGATAAAGAAATATGTTGTTTATGTTTGAATTTATGAAATATGCATAAAATATGTTATGATGTAAAAAGTTGATTAATAATAATAATTTAATTGAAGGTAAAATGAATATATAATTTTATTTTATTTTAAAAACCAATTTTCCTGCCTGGAAAATCTTCACTCTTTCATCTCATCTGTAATATTATTAATAATAATAACCTGAAATTATAATTTAACTGAAAACAATCAATCTATCATATTAAGGGATCTGAAAACTCTGTCGGAATTCAAATGCACAACATCTCTTAACCATTACACTTCTTGAAAATGTACAAAGACACTACTCAGCTGCGTGACCGCTGAGTAGTCACGGATCTTGGATCTTGTATAAATCAGCCCACGCCGATTGATCCCTCCTTCTGTTGCAGGTTTGAACCTAGCCAGCTTCCCAAGCTTATCAACTCCCACTGCGAGGTGCTTTAGTCTCGCTGTAAATTCTACCATCAGCGATGCAAACGTAGCAAGAGGAAACGCCTCCGCGAATTGAAGCTGATTTGTTCTGTTAAACTTCCTAGAGGAATAATGGCGGCCTAAGGCTGGAAATGTATTTTCTCGTCTTGGTGCTGTCGGTATGGTTTCTGGACCGTGCCAGGATAAAAGTCTCGGACATCTTTCCGGGGAGGGCTTACCCTGGTTCGATTTATATTGTCCCGAAGAATCCATGGAGCAAGAGATCCTCAAGTCTGAGCTTCCTGCAACTGCTCTAGTTTTCCTATGCTTCATTAATTCTACTTCAGCCCGAGATTCCTGTGCTTCGGGTTCAATATTGGAGGTCGTCTCATCTTCTAAGGTTAATTCTTCTTCAGGAGCTTCATCTGTTTCCGGGATTTCTTCGACTATGGACCATTTTTTAGAGTCGATGAAGAGCTCGGGCTCGGCGCGAAGAACCGAGTGAAGCTCCTTTACCGCTGTATCAATTCGTTTCATCATCGGCTCCAGAGATCCACATCTCCTCATTTCCTTGACGCTCTCGGCCAGTTCTTCCAGAACCTTCACTGCTTCAGTGCTGATTTTTGTGCATTGCCTCCTCAATACATTTCGGACAGAAGGCGGCGTCTGCAGTGGCGAAAATTTGCTTTGAATGCTCAGCGTCGTTAAAACAGGGGTGAGTTGATAAATTGGAGTCTATTTTTGGGGGCAAAGTTCTATTTCGAATTTTCCCCCTTTTTCAAAATTTTGTTTATATGAATAGTTCTAAAAAGAATCTAAAATTTCTAGAAGTAGAGTTTTATGAATGACGTTTCAAATTATAATTCTTTTTTAAATTCTTACTGAACTGATAAAAAGAATGGAGCAATGAAACTCCATGAAAGATTCTCCGAATTCCACAAGTAAAACACCATTGATAAAGATCTGGTGAAATTATGTAGCTTAATTTACCTGTATCTCAGAGCGTAGACAGCCATGTAATGCAACTACTGAGTAAGCACAATGTCTGAGCATGCCGCCAATTTTAAGGTACTCAGGCCAAGGGTATCTGAAGCGAAATCGCCCATGACGAGGCTCCCATCTGGCACAGTTGGCCTACAATTCACCAATGCTCTATTGAGTTAACCAGATAGCCTACATGTTACACCTAAACAATCATATTAACTGCCAGTGTGATTTAATTTGAAGGGACTGATTGCACTGAGATGCTTTGTAGAGGGATTAATGTTCACATATCAGTTCGACACAGAAATGCATGTAAACCCAAAGTTTATGGATATTGTTTTGCCCTTCTGTGCTGTGAACTTGTAAGTCAAATTTGGAAAGTTGAAAAATTATTGGACAAACCAGGTAACTATGGAGGTATACTTGAAAAAACCTGAAAAATTCTTCGTAAATTAAACAACCTGATAAAAAAATAATTTAAAACGTAATTTTTTTTCAATACTCTGAATTTGGAGAGATCTAAAAGATTGTATTTACCCACCAAAGATTCTTCGGCAACTTTAGAATCTAAAATGGCCCTGTATCGTTCATAGATAGGATCCTCCAATGTTTCTTCAGATTCACCCTCCTCATCTGATGAGCTAATGATCACTTCATCCTCAAAGTATTTTTGTACGCATCCTTCAACATTGAATCATAGAGGGGTTATTGAACAAATCTTTGTTTATAATGTGGAGAAAAGCCAGGTATTTATCAGGATTTTAAAAGAGTTGCAGAGCTACACTGATTCATACAGGGCTAGGAGTTATTGAACAAGTCTTTGTTTAGCCAGGTGCTTACCAAGATTTTAAAAAAGTTTAAATCTCTTAATAATCAAAATAGAAACCAGGTATTTATCAAGATATTAAAAAATTTGAAGCCTCTTAATAACCAAATGACATGAAAACCACGTATTTACCCAGATTTTCAAAAAGTTTAAAATCTCTTAATAATCAAAATGAAATGTGTAGAACAATTTGTGTAAGTCCATCTTGACCTGGTATATGCTATAAAAATTGCATGTTTAAAAAAAAAGTTCATAATCTTATTAAACTGCCTCTGGGCACTTATTACTGGTGGTTACTGCACTTTCCCTGACATATATACCCTCACCTTCAAATGATACCATGAGATTTTCCAGGTTAGCTATAAGCATCTGGTGAAGGTCCTCTCCTGCCCAAACTGGGAAAAGAACCAGACTGACAAGTAGGCATATTCCACCGCCAATTAATATGGTTATCAACCGTTTGTAAGCCACACTGACTATGTTATCACCGCGATAAGCCGAGATGGCGATCATATTGAATGTAAGAAGGAATATCACCATGCCATAGTCAAATTTGCTCTTTACAGAGGGGACGAATCGAAAGAAAGTAACAGCAGCCCCTGCCACATGTCATTTTTAACAAGTTAAAAGACGATGGTAATCTGTAGCTTTTAATCGCACTGAGGAGATCAGATTTTATTCCTAGGCCTACTAAGGTTTATTTCCTTGATTTTCACACATTTATTCATTATCTAAAAAGCTAACCCTTTTTAGAGAGTATCTAACCCTTTTTTAAAGAGGAAGAGCGAAGAGCTGAATAAACAATAGAGCACTTTAATTGGTGCATTCAGCTGTATGAAATCCCCCTGAAAAACTCAAAATTGGATAGATTATAAAACTCAAATATAAAATCATATTTACTAGTACAAGAAATCTTACTAAATTTTACACAAAATCACCCAGAAAAGTTCAAGTATAAAAGATTTAAAACATTGACTAGTTAAACTATCATATAAACAAGTATATTAATCCGTAATCAACCAATGTATTGGTAAGAAACACTCTGAGCTTTGTGGCTGTTCCAAAACCGAAACATAAAAATCCTCCAATCAAAATATATTTATCTTTGTACCAGAAAGAATGAAATGGAAAAAATTAACAGTAACTGTCAAGTTACCGAATATAAAGATGGCGATGCCAATGAGGACAGCCTGCCCTGTGCTTCCTGCGTGCTTTGCTACTAAATCCACAATTAGAGCCAGGAGACCTGCCAACAGTGTTCCCAGTCCTCTGTTTAAGCCCTTGCACAAGGTAGCACCTGCTTCAGTGATACGATTTGATCAAATGGCTGCTATAAAATGAATCATTGCTGTATCTAAAACCTCAACTACTGTAGCAGTCATTCATTGCCTAAAAGCTCAAGTAATGAAGCACTCATTCATTCCTCTGTGGAGAGGCAAAGGGATCTAGGGATTTGATTATGTAGATTCTTGTTAATTTGTATGTTGGTCTGTAATGTTGTGTAATATTACATAAGACAGTAAAGTAAAAAACTAGCATAAACCCACTCCTAACCTGTCAAATAGCTTAAGCGATTTCTTAAGGGATTTGGGTTAAATCTACTGCATGCACATGGAATCTTCAAGGTTAGTAGCCATAGATTAGAGTGTACCTACAGAAAATTCGAATACCACTACCACGGTAATGACTGCCCAAATAGCACTTTGCCCAGCAACAACAACACACAATCCAAATCCAACCTTCAGAGCATGTATAAATTTACGTGGGTCATTTTTACCCATTTTCCAAGCATCTCTGAAAAAAGACATGGGCGATCTGGTCCTCCATTTTTTGAACTTCTTGGGAGGTGGAGGAATATTATCATTGTCAATATCGACCTTGACGGCCTTCAAATCTTCAGACGACGCCATTACTGATCAGAGACTCAAACAACCAGACATCATCTCCAACATGTACACTTGTTCTGGCAATAGGTATGGCTCGGCTCTGTTCCCTTGAGAGAGTCAACTGAGTAAAGCAGTGGTATACGAAAAGACTCCAAGCTGTGAATGGCTCGAGAAACTACATTCTAAGAAGACGATCAAATTTATTATTCAGCCGCTATTAAGAAAACATGTATTAAGGCAGGTGTAATTTTCGAGGTTCCTATGAAAGTGATCATGTATTTAGGTGCAGACTTTCGATGATTTTTTTCGCAGAGAAGAAAAAAAGAAACAGAATCATTAAAGTCTGCACGTAAATATTTACTTGAATGGGAAACTATCTACGTGGCAGGTAAAAGTCTGCACGTAAATATTTACTCGAAATGGGGAAACTATCTACGTGGCAGGTAAACAATATGACAGTAATTTTTTTTTGGAAAATTTCCATGTATATGAGTGTCGATTACGAGTGGGTGGCCTACCCAGATGCATATATGCATATATAGTAGTGATGGGTACAGAAGCATGTGAGCTAGTGCTAGTCTGTCAGAAAGGAGCAGGTACAGTACCGCTGCTTGTGCAGGTCAATGTGAAGCTACTCTAAGGACAAATGTTTGGCAATTATAAAAGTGTTTAATTATTTTGTAAAATATATTAGTGTAGTTATATCAATTATAAGTTTGACACAGTTATGAGAGTTTAGTTTAGTTTAGTTTTTTTTTTTTTTTTAATATCTTTTGCAGTAATATTTTCCGTTTGATTTGATCCAAGATTTGGTTTGGGATTTTTTGAAATGGTAAGTTTGAGCTTTGTAATTGCATATTTTAAGTGTTTCGCGCATAAAGATACATTTTAAATAACAAAAAAATATTATTTGGCTAATTTTTTTTATCATCGAATTCCAAAGGAAAAATTAAAAACTTTTGATGGTTAAACCCCTCTAATATTGATAGGCATCAAAATAGTTATTTTACAAGGTATTTTACAAGGCCAAAATTTAAAAAAATCATAAAATCAACTAAATTGTAACTTTATTTTAAATTCCTATCATTAATATATAAATTAAACATATATCTATTTAAAAAATGTGTAGTAAGATTCTTAACCTACATAACGAGGGTTCAAATTTGCCCAAAAAACAATGGAACTTATGATAAGATTTTGACAAAATTCGGCATAAATTTTGGGAAATCCGGGTTACAACGTTCAAATTTCAATATTTTGGGTGCTCTAGGTGTTTTTGATGGTGTTGAATCCATTTCCACCAGCAAAACAGGATTCAAGCACTCCTTCTGTAAGATTTGTTAAGAAAAAAAAATGGCAGAATTCCAACAATTTTTTGCCCACAACGCTCATTCATAATCATGGAGATTGACCCCATTTTACCATAGAGATTCTTAACTTATAAATAGCCTTCATTACAATACCATGGCTTTCTAACACTATATGTCCAAAAAACCATAAAGCATCTTCATATGACAAATTTTTTAATTAATCAATTTAATTAAAAGCCAACATAACTATGTCTTTGATTAGTCACTACTACTATGAATATTCTTGAATATTCCATGGACGTTAAATCTCTTCTATCCACCTAATAATTACTAATAGTTACTTCAACTTTTAATTAAATTGATTAATGAAAAAAAATAAAAATTAGGCATGCCGTATTAGTAGTCATAGTATTTGGTCCATAGTAAAAATTTTCAAGTTAAAGTGGGAGTGAATGTTAAAAGAGTTAAATTAATTTTAATGATTTTTTAAAATCTTGGTAATGTAAAATGCATAAGTATTTTGATGTCTAAAATAGTCTAACACAGGGGCACATAGATAATTTAAAATAAAGTGAGTCTATAGCTAGTTCATTGCCATGTTATAAAATATTATGTAAAGTTTGAGATTTAAGATTTCAAAACCTTTGTGAGTGTTTACTCCACAAAAAGAAAAAGTTATAATATGGTCAATTTTTATGAGTTTTTTAAATCTTGATAATGTGAAATAGATCACAAGGTAAGTGTTTTTAAGTTTATCAATGTTTACCATCCATTTAATCTATAAAGTTGTGTTGATAGAATTTGAAGTAAGATTGTAATTTTTGTTATATATATATATATATATATATTTAAACTAAAACGGTTAATATATTTATAGATCAACGGTTGGGCCGTAGCCTAATCAACCAACATTACATGGAGGCTTGAGTTCACTAATCCTTTCTATGCCTAACAATCTTTCCTTCTTAGTTTTGAGACTTGAAGGAACTTCACACCGACGATTGAAGTTTACAAAGTGGCAGCCTTTAGATATAAAAGGGTGTGATTTGCGATCCCCGAATAATCGCATCGGAGAAGAGTTGTCGGCGATGTCAGAACAAAGACCAATTCTTTTAGCGATGCGATCGACCTCCAATGGTTAAGGCCCCTAAATACTTATCGGGACTTTTAAAACCCTATTATTAAACTTTGTTACCCCTTAGCCACAAATATTTAACCTTTCCTTTCTTACCATTGGTTATATATAAATAACACGTAAAACCTTCCATCGGTGCTAATTCCTTATAAACGATTATAAAGGAAATATCCACAAAACAATCCTTTCCGCCTTAGTACGGTCTTGACACACTTTCTGAGGGACCACCTTTATCGCAATCGGGTATCGGCTCCTCTGTGACTCACTCTACAACACTCCTCCTCTGCATTCGATAAGTGATTGAGCTGTCGAACTTCAAACTTTATAAACTTGCACACATAACAACATCGGGTCTGCACCCATCGGCCTTTCGTAAAATCGCGTGATGCTACCATACCCCGAACCCCGATCGACCAACTTGCATATTGAACCTCCACCATTGATCTACTCTTATTAGATCCGACGGTTCTCATTTGTTTCGGGTTGATAACACACACGAGGGTTAACCGCCCAATAAAGCGGTTTCCCCTCACTCCTCCGCTGCTACATGTCCTCCTATTAGTGGAATCAGAGCGAAGCCCTTGATACCACTTACCACTGTTTTGCCGCCCGAATACCACTCGAGGTTAAAAAACCACCTTTTTGTTGCGTTAACTTTTGCGCTCTTTCACATGCGATGACCCTTAATCTGCTCCATCGGTCGGTTCCGATAGTTCCTTTAGGTTCCTCTGTTGTTGAATCTGCACTGTTGATCCTTGAGATCCAACAGTTGCTTGAGGCAAATTTTGCTCGG